>JAKSZT010018369.1:7729-55227 GCA_026826555.1 Tolypeutes matacus
TGTTGTTTGAGTCTCTGAATTGAAGTATTAAATGTCAAATGAACTGGAAAGAACATGTTGGATGGAGTGAAAATGGAAAAACAAAATATTGTGGCAATTGAGGAATTTAGAAAGACAGTAGGAGCCAAGTCGGGTAGGTATGCATCAGTCAAGTCAAGGGTTGACTGGGGTCCACTCTGCAATGAAATCCCTGTACGTTGTGGTAGAGTACATCAATACATGAACTGTGAAAATATAAATTTAAACATGATACCCTGACTGAGGTGCCAGCTTCTGAGAGAGAGAGAAAGAGAGAATACTCTATTCTAAAGAAAGCAAGGAAGGCTGCATGGTGGGAGGATCTTATAATTAACTCTTGGAAAGTGGAACACCTTTTAAGCCCTTTGACATGATGGGGAAGACTGTTTTATGTGGAAGAAAGATGCAGGGAACACAAAGTCATGTAAATGTAAATACAGTTTCATGGGAACATGACAACTAAAGGTAGGGAGATTTTATGGAATGTATTTTTAAATTAAGGAAATGTGGCCTTGTAGTGAGCTTGCATACTTGCAACTTTATTTCTGAATCTATTAATGGGGCAAACATTTATTTATGTGGAAATAAATTAGAGGCAGATAACCATCATTTGAATATTATGATATTTTGAGTCTCTGTCATAAAGATGAATGTCAAACCTTTTGAATTAAACATACTGTAGTTATACTAAATCCTTCACAACCCAAATCATAATCTTATAGATATTTTTAGTTGAGCAAAAGATTATCACAAAGCAACACTTAGCTTTTCTCTTCTCATATCAACTTATTTTGCTACTTTAAATTCTTGTTGCAAAAATGAAATTTTATGAAATAATTATCTACATATAATAAAAGAATATGAAATGGCAATAAACTCAATATATGTCATATAGTAGGAGAGATTTTTTTAGAAATTAAGTCAATGAAAGAAAAAATTTTAAAATGGCAGTTTATTTGGATAAACTTGGAAATTACTTGAAATATAGTAAAATAAATATGACCATTTTATTGAATTTAATACTTAATTTTATTTCTGCTTTAAGAAATATTTGCAAATATAAAAATGTTAGAAACTTAATTTTTTTAGTGACTAACAAAAATTGAGAAGTAATAAATGTACCAAATAAGATAACTGTTGACTGATTATTAAATATCTACTTGAAATAATCTACAAAAACCACTGTAATACTAAAAACCTTTATGGATATGGATAGCAAAATACTTCTCTGCTGACAATAGAGAAGTTGCATTATTTGACCTGTCTTGAGCCCTGGTTTTGCACTCTGAAGGAATTATCTTCATCTCCTGTGCTCTCTCACTCACATTATCTCTTGTACATTTTCTTTTATTTTTCTTTATCTCCTTTACCTTCCTGTTCTGTGAGGGTATTGGTCATTGTTTCAGAGATGTCTTGAATCTGTAGTTTAATTCCTGCTAAACCATATTTATTTATCTAGGGAATTATATAAAATTCTAAAATTCAGAATGATATTAACAAAGTTTAGGTTATCGAGCACTGGTCTTTCAGAAATTTAATTTACCTCTAGCTGTTTTCATTAGAAATGATTTCAGAAAAGAAAATCCCAGTGAAGTCAGAATTTTAAATCCAGTTGTCATTTCTAGGGAGGAGATTGCAACAATAGGCTTTAGTAGGAAGAAACTGAAATTTGATCCTTTGTGAAGAGCAATGTGGTCACCATTCTCTGTGAGAGAACTCTCAAGGAAAGTTGCCAGATAAAGTTTGAGCCATGAATTCATCTCTTTGTAAAGCTGATAATCATCATCTTCTACATAACTGAAATATTGTTTTTCATAATACATAATAAAAGCACCAATATACTTTTAAGTACAGTTGACATTGTCAGTCCTGCAAATTTCCTAATTATGTATTAAGTATGTTTCATTCAGTGAAAAATTTTATCAACAAAGTTATATTGTCCTGACCTCTATTTACTCAAGCTTTACTTCAACTCTGTCTTCCTAAATGTCACAGAAAATTGAAAGACCATAGCTAATATTTTGAGCTTTTCTTATCTTGTATCTAACACCATAGCCTCAACTGCCACTTAATTTCCCTTTGTATTGTATAAGATATTATAGACTAAGGAAATATCTTGCTATCTACCACAAAATCCATTTCCCCAAATCCTCAGAATCACCTAAACCCTTGCTTTTAATTCCTACCAAATATTTTTACATTCCATCAATTTCAGTGAAAGCATCACCTATGAGAATTACGTAGTGCCATGAGTAAGATAAACCTGATTAATAGGGGCTTGATCATGAAAGACACCTGTTTTTTTCTTATCTTGCCCATTGAAAAAAAGAATGTTTCCCCAGACCAGGGCTGCTTTGGTGATTCTTGGAGAATAAATAGGGTCCTTGTTTTCAGTTCCTGCTTTCGTAGGATTTCTTCCCCAATGCAATATTCCTGGACAAATGAAGGACTACAATATCACCTTCGTATTCTAAGTAGCAAGATAAAGAACACATGGAAGTTTTGTTTTTCTATTATTTTTTTTGTTTTCACTGTCCAGAATTTAGTCATTAAGCAGCAGCCCCCTTGGTTTCAATGAGAGCAAAAAGTGTGTGATCTTAAGTGAAGTCAAGAATTCCATGATATCTGGGCTGAGCAACTTGTATATGGCAGTGCCATTAACTGGAGTGGAGACTCACTAGTGCTGTTCAGTGGCAGATATGATATATTTGATGTCGCTGTGACATACAATTCACAGGATTCCCTAAAGAGGAAGTGGCATAAACAAGGAGCACACATATTGTCACCCTGCAATGATTCTATAAAACCAGAAGGGCAAAAGAGTTTAACTGTTAATTATAGCAATACCTCACTACTATAGAAAGAAATTTTGAGCAACAGAACTGCTTGATTTCAGAATAAGTAACCTAACATACCATGTATTTTTACCTCTCTCCTTCATACCTGCCACATTTGGCACACCTGTGTATGAGTATATGTTTATGTGAGGAAGGCAACCCTGACATTTTCATTCAATACACTGAGTTCCTTTTTATCTCACAGGAAGCCTTATGGAACAGTTTTACCAGGCAGTGAGTAAACAATATATTTCTGATTCATCTCAATGGATCAAAGTTTTCTTTAATCTGTTTAATTCCATCATTTACATTAACACTGTCTCGCATTCATTTTCTAGCTCAATATCTTCCTTCCTCTCCTTCCCTATCTTGGTATATTATTAACTACATATGTAAATACTATCTTAATAATTATAACAATACAGAATAATAGAAAATACTATGGTAATAATAGATATTATTATTATTGGTAGTAGTATTGAGCAGTCCCAGTGTACCAAGCTCTCTTTTATGTCTGTTTGCATATATCTGTGGATACGTGTGTATATGTGTTTTTGTGTGTGTTTACTTAACGTGTCCCATTGAATCTTCAAAACAACATCTTGGGACAAGAACTATTATCACATTTAATTTAAAAATTCATTTCAGATACATTTATATATCTGAGAGTTGCATTTGTATATGCATGAGACCAGGAGAAAATTAAATATAAATAGGGGACTATTCTTGTCTATCTCTTTTCAAACCATTAGTAAGTAGATTACTTCTGTAGTTATTTTCTGAATATAATTATTTGAGCCAACAATACACTTATTACTAGGTCAGACATCTATTATACACATATTGTACAAATATCCAATATCAAGAATTTGAAAAAAATAATTTTATCCCAAATATGGAAAGGTCTATTCAGTGTTGGACTGCTGCTTTTCCCATGGAATTTAAATATAGTTTAAATATAGTTGAGTGAATTAACCAGTTAGTTTGGAATCAGTTAGTTACAAATAAAGTAAGTCTGAATCTTATAATGAGAACAAATGAGTTGTTAACATTATAGGTTTATCAAAAATTTAAAACATAAAAATATCCTTTTTATATAGTATGAAATATAAGTGCACACATTAAACTAAATTTCTCTAACATTTACATATCAAATAATTTTTAAAATAAATATTCTCAAGAATAGATTTGTTCTCTTTTTGTCTTTTGTAAATTTTACAGACAAAACTTTAAGGTACAGAAATAATATAGGAGAATATTAATAACTGTTTGACATAAAAATGTATAGTCCTACCAATACTAGCAGTCTTCCAATTAAAAAATAACTGAAGAGATATTCTGTATGCTTTATTTGTTCCATAACAGATCTAGAAAATAATGAAAAATATATTTTGAATAAGGCTAAATCAAAATTAATGGCGAGATAGTACAATTAAGAAAAATGATAAACCCAAAATTAGAGCTTCTTGAATATATATGAATCAGTTCCAAAGTGGTATGTAAGGCCTTTATTTTCCTCCTGGGAAACAATGATTCAGAAATAACTATGTTCATAGCTAGAAAATGCTTTAGAAACATCTGTGAATTCAAAGGACCATTTGGACAGTAACAAGGATTTGATTAGCTGGTTGGACTAAATATATCAAATCTTAACTAGTTTCCTCAAGAAAATCAAACATTTTGGGTACTTTTACAAACTTGTCATATTGGAACAAAGCTAAACTCAGTAAAGAATATGGGATTATGATTTTCAGACTACAGGGATTCAACATCTCCCTGAATATTCTGAAGATCATTACTTGATTCAAACATATAAAAGCTCACCTTGTAACACATGCCTGCATCAAAGCTGAATGGAAGTCCTTTGACTTGACTATGAATTATGTATTTCTAACTCTCATCTTATTGTGTAACTACATGTAAATACCTCTGGACTTTACAGTTCTTTTTCTTCATTTTCTATTAATTTCTTAAAGACTTCTTTTGTTCCTTTTAGGTAGAAAGTAGGGGAATTGTGATTGGATTTGAGAATCACTTTCAGTTGTGAGTTCATCCTCTTGGGATTTTCTTTACAAACAAATTTGTCAATTTTAATATGAATATAACAGAAAATAGACTCATGATCTTCCTTATCTGCAAGGAATTATGTATACATATACCTATGTATTTCTTGCTCAAGCATCTCTTTTATGTATCTTACATATTTTCAACATAGTTGGCAAAATGGTCACTGACTTTCTATCAGACAGGAAAACTATTCCATTTGCAGGTTGTAGATTCAAAATATTTCTCTTTCTCACCCACTAGTTCGTGAGTGCATCTTCCTGGCAACTATGTCCTATGATCACTATGTAGCCATCTATCACCCACTGTGCTCAGGTTCTTATGATTGAGCAGGTTAGCATTCTCATGGCTGGAGGGCTCTGGCATTTTGGGATCATCAACTCCACATGTCTCTCAGCTTAGGTACTCTATTTCCTTTCTGTGGTTCAAGGGTCATTGATAACTTTTTCTGTGAAGTCCCAGCCATGTTGAAGTTGCCCTGTTTAGTCATCTCACACTGTGAATGAGGAGTTGACATAAGTGGTGTCATCTTTCTGCTCATCCCTTTCTCCATGATATCTGCTTCTTATATCCAAGTTCTCCATACCATTCTCCAAATAAAATAATTAGAGACACAGATAGTTATTTTCTACCTGCTTCTTCCACAAGATAGTGGTCATAATGTACTATAGGCCACTGATTTTTGCATATATGAGACCTAAAAACTACCACACTCCAGACCAGGATAAATTCTTGGTGATATTCTATACCATTCTACACACACACTCAAAGCTCTACTCTACAGCTTTAGGAATATAGGTTTGCTAACAGTTAAAGATATGTTCAAATGTAACTTTCTACATAAAATATGAATTTGAGAAAAGATTGAAAAGTATATTTTCTCTATTTCCATACCATTGTCTAAAGGAATTCTATTATAAGAGGTCCCTGAGTAGGAAATCAGGATTTTGATAACAGCTTGACTGCAAGTTCATATTTTCTCAAATGCAGAATCAAATGGCTATTTCCAAAATCTGATGTATAATGTTAGCTAATGTGTTGGTTTTGTAAATGAAAATGCCTGAAAATGCATTGTTTCATCTGTGATTCTCATTATAATTAGACAAGACAATTACTTAAAAGAATAAATGATGACACAAAGCTTTCAACTCTTGCCAAAAAATTTAATAATTAGTAATAATTATTCCTTAAATTAAGACAGCCATGTACAATATATAAGAAAATGTATACATATAATGTCTATATTTTTTAAAAAACTAAAATTATATTAAAAAAACTTTATAATCAATCCGTTATTGAAATCTACAGTCTTCTCTTGAATCTCTGTTATTCATTGCCTGATTTTTTTTATGGAATCTATTTTTAATACCGTGAATAACAAATCCTCAACTATTACAAAGATAATATATAAATACTTAATAAATATCTTCAAAGCATCTATAAATATATAATCATTTATATATATAAATATACACATATACATGAATTTATACTCTGTGGTAAGATTGAATTACTGCCACTTGGCTGATAGCAAGAATATAATATTTTATAAGGATACTCTGTAAAGCATGTCTTGTTTCAAATATGGAATTTGATATATATTTTGCATGCTCTACTAGCATTCTTTCATAACTTATACCACAGAGAAAAAAATTAATGTTTCTCTTGAGAAACTATGTAAATAACTTTTAATAGGAGAAAGGAGAAAATATTTTGAGATACATATTCAAGTTAATTTTATTATACACAGTCAACAAAACATTTTATATTCAGTAAACATAATTGTATGCTTAACATAATATATGGAGATTATATAAAATTTTAACGGCTGAAAAACCATTACTTTGCCTTTCTCTGCTGGAAATTTTAAAATAAGAATAATGAATAATAGCAAAACTTTGGGTGAAATTACCCTTATAATATACTGTAGATGGACATAAAATCTGGTACAAATTTTAAAAATTTTCACAACATATATTTAAAGAACATTGAATAGGTTATTAAATCTCATCCAAATGTATTCTTTTCAGAGATTTTGACATAGAAAATAATTTTAAATATCATTGTATATTGATTTATTGCATGTCAGGTTGGGTTTTTCATATATACATCTGTATTGGTGTGGGTTCTCCAGGGAAACAGAACTGACAAGAGAATTTTATGGTGTTTATTATAGGAATTGTCTCACACAACTGTGGGGATGTGCAATTCTGAATTCCTTAGAGCATGCCTCAAGCTGTGGAATCTGATGAATGTTTTCTCTGAATTCCCCATGAGTAGCTGGTTGATGCAGAGATGGAAATTCTCCCTTCTGACTGTTCTTCCTTTAAGTCTTCAACTGTTTGGATGACATTTCTCTCATGTTGAAGGTAATCTCCTTCATTGATTATAAATGTAATTCTTTACAGATGTTTTAAATCTGTGAAATATCCTCACAGTAACAATCAATGCTTACTTGATCAAACAACAGGAAACCATAACCTGGGCAAATTGACACAAGAACTTTAACATCACAACTTCCATCCCTGTAATTCAGTTCTAGCTTTGGTATACCAAGTGGTTTTATTCCAGTACAAAATATGATTAGCTAGAATAGTAATATCTTAAAATATTATTTGGAGAGGTCAATATTCATTGGAGATGCCAATGTTAATATTAGATGCATCGCACACTAAACATATTGAAAGCTTGCTTTGCAATTCAAACAAACAAATAACGAACAAAAACACCTAGTGTGAACATAGCAAGAGGATGAAATCAGTAGGAATAAAAAGCACAGATCCCCCCACTTAATATTTGCAGCTGGAGAAAGTCATTCACCAGCTGAAGAGATCTGAGGACACTATGGGAACAGAGTCAGAATTAAAAGATATGAATTTCCATGCTAATCTATAATAATGGAAAACAATATGTGGTAGGGTTAAAAGCCTTCTTTTCTTACAGGGGCATTAAGAATATAGACAGAAAAGTCTAAAATAGGTTTGAGAGTAATATAAGACTTCTAAAATCTAATGTGTGTGTTTATATGCACATGTGTCTACCACACACAGGATTTCCTTGTTTAAAAATTGGTCCCACAGTTCAATCAGCATGGATCATTGGATTTTAAGAAATACACAGATGAAATTAAACATGAAAAATGAGATATTTTAAGCATAAATCACAAAATTTTAAATCTTGTATCAAACAAAGATCAATATTTTAAAATCAATACTAATTTTAATGATCAGCATGTGCATTCAGATTCAGGAATCTATATTTCATAGCAGAGAGACAGGCTGTCTACTGAACAGCCCCTTACAATATATCCCCTCCTTGTTTTAATTAGGTGCTGCTGGCTTGTTTCTTGTTTGCTGTGTTCCCTCTTCCTTGATTTCTTCTTTTTTGCATATACCGATTTTATCTACCAAAGCTATCTCTTTTATTTTCTTCACCTTTCTATCTTCTGCTTTCTGTTGTTGTTTTTACATTCCACCTCATTTGTTTAGTCCTCAATTTTTATGGTTTTTATTTCTATCTTGTCTGGCTTTCTTTTGTTAACTTTTTTCTTTTTGTCTTTTCTTTTTCCCTTTCTCCTCATCATTCTGGCCTTTAAATTCATTCTATATATTTTTCTCTATTCGGTTTCCCATTTTATTGTTTGTAGTCCACTTCTTTCTTCCTATTACTCTATATGGCTTGCAAGAGTTAATTATACATTTTCCTAGGTCTTATATGGTTTGTCTTCTAACTTTTACTATTATTATTACTATTATCCTTTTCTTTTCTACCTCTTTTGCTTTCTCTAACACTATTTTCTTTCAAGGGAACATAGACAACAGCAAGGAAATAGAATAAGAGGAATAAAGAGAAAACTTAAGACACACACACAAACAGCAACTAAATAAAACCCTGGGGTAGAGAGAGAAGCTAATTAGCTGAATAAACCCATCAAGATAAAAAGATGACCAAACAGCAACAAAAAATTACAAACCATACTAAGAAATAGGAAGTTCATTGGAAGTTTGTTCAATGGCCCAGTCCAATGAACAAACTGAAAACCAAGAGGAGATGGAGAACATCGAACAACTAATCAAAGCTATCCAGACAAATATCATGGACCAACTTAATGAAGTGAAGGAAGAGATTAAAGATATTAAGAAGACACTGGGAGAACATAGTGAAGAAATTGTAAACATACATAAAAAGATAACGGATATAATGGTGATGAATGGTGCAATCCAAGAAATGAAAAATACACTGCAAGCACATAACAGCAGAAAGAATTAGCAATGTGGAAGACAGTACATCTGAAATCAAACAGATAGTAGAACAGATAATTAAAAAGACAGAAAATATCTATTCATTTAAATTATGGCTAATACACTTAAAATTTCAAACTTAATTTCTTGCATATGATTTTCTCAATTAAAAAAATCATTGTTTAAAAATTTTGCTATAATTCATTAATGAATTAAGTTGAATTAAAAATCTCCTTTTATCTTAATAAAATAATAGCACGATGAACATACAAAAGTATTCATTATCTAGTTTTAATTCACAGATATTTTTCTAGATTACTAAATATATTATTCTCTCTTTCAAAATTAATACTGCCTTCCAATCACTGATAGATAGATATGTAATGCCATTGGAATTCATTCCTCTTTCTCTTTATTCAAATAGGTATGGTAAAAGATGGATTGAACAAAAATCTATGTGAAAATATATTTCCATTTCATTAATTTCAAGTTGGATTTGCTTCATATATTAAATTCTTTATATTATCACAATGATTGAAAATCTGTATTTTTACTAAAGATCCAAAACCTCTGCTTCATTTGGACCATTGCTATTGCTAAGGATTTTCAAATTTTCCAAAATTTGCCAAACCATTTGGTAAAATGATGATATCTCACTGTAATTATCATCTAAATTTTATTTGTAGGGAAATTTAATGACTTCCATACTATTGAGAGAAATGGTGCTCACTGGGACATGGAGAATGATGATTTCAGGCAGAAAGTTTATTGGGAAGTTCTCCGGACAGAGCGAGTCTGAAAAATAGACATAAGCCCACCCCTGGAAAAGAGGGATTTGAATTTATACAATACATTCCTACCTGGGGAATTGATAGTCGGTGGAACGGGGTCAAGAGTTTGAGTAAGGTGCAGGGACCAATAGGAAGCCCTAGAGGTGAAAATTTTCACTTCTATGGCTAGAGGGTAGTGGGTTAGGGAGTTAGATTTTCTTGGAATGCTGGAGGAGCAGGTGGTGCTTTGATGTGGAGGGACTGAAGCTCTCTATCTCACTTTATTCCCATCTCCAAGTGGTTTCTTTTTTCAACCTTTGGGGAAGTGCCTTGTCTTTAGGCACTTAGGCTATGGGGTGTGGGGGAGTGCTTATCTTTCCTCAATGCATGACAGGGAGAATTGAGTCACAGCTTCTTAATTATTGCAAACCTAGTGAGGGGGAACCTCAAACATTCCTAACTCTTTGGTTATATATATGTTGGGGGATCTGGATATGGGGTTATACGGTACTGGGCAGGATGGGAGGGTGAGGGGATTTGGGGCATTGTCTCAATCTAGCTAATTCCTGCTGTCAAGGGGTGGAGAAAACTTTCTTTCCCTTCTGTCCAGTGGGCTGTGGTTTCAGGTCCCAAAGGGTTTGATATTAATTGTCACATATCAGGAAGATGCCATCCACATATTCCTGGGTCATTGATTGTATGATTAGGTGTACAAATTGGGAGAGGAGCTGTAAGAGATAAAGGCTAAAAAAGAAGCAGCAGCAATAACAACAGAAAAGGTGTTATAACAGGTAAGACGATTGATCTTAAGCGTGAAGAAAAATGAGAGGAATGAGGATATTCATGATTGATTCCTATGTTTATTATCTTGGGCTCCTTCTTGCTGTTGAGGGTTGGAGCAGGTTTTTATTGAATTATTGCAGTAGTATTTTAGGGGTTAATGACTGGTACTGAATTTCATGCATTAGGAGTAAGTTGTTCATGTGGTTCTATGTGCTGTTCCAGACTGTTGTTTGAATGAACTATGTTATAACTCAGAGAATGTATGGTTCTGCTGCTATTAAATAAGGAGAGTTATTAGTGGGGTGAGGATGGGAATTAACTATAAGATTTAGGGCTAAGATAATGAGGGAAACCAATCAGATATAGGGTCAGTAGCTAGATTATTAATATAACTTACTTGATGGGCCATATGCTGTGAGGTTTGAGTGACATTAAAAATTAGTTTAGATATAACTAATTTAGGTACAACATAGAATTTTAGGGGGAATAGGAGACTTCAGATTATTAAAACTGTGGTTTCATAACAATGTTTGGGTAATTTTTGTTTTTCATGGACTTAAGATTCCTATCCAGGAAGGCTCCATAGTATGGCTAAAATGACTTTATTTTTCCCAGTTTGTAAAGTTTGAGGCATAGGCAACAACAAATTATTATTACTTCCTCTTTTTTGGGGCTGTGGGGTGGCTGGCATTTTAAATTGTAATTTTTTTTTTAATTTATTTATTTTTTATTGTGGGTAAAAATTAAAATTTTCACAATACATACCAACATTTGCATAATTATATATAAATATATATGCATATATGTGCATTGGCTTACAAAAATATTATATATATATATATAGTTTAAGAGGTGCTTAGATTACCCAAAATATTACACGGAACCCACCAGGATTCCCATGTTGCCCACCTCCCACACCTCCCACCACATCCCACACAAACATCTCCCACAAGTGTAGCCCATCACCCTCAATGGACTTACATAATGCCTGTCTTGGTCTTGCTGTTAGCATCTTACCTGGAGCTATATACAATAGCTCCATTGCAGTGTCTGCAGCACTGAAAGCTTACCTTGCCCCTTCTGAAAACAGAAGGGGACCAATGTTGCAGTCATTGGAGTGAGCACGAGGACACTCATGGGTGATATTGATGAGCTTCTGACAAGTGACAGGCAGTTGGAACTGCTGGGCTAGACACTACAAGGTCTGATAGCCACGATGTTTCCCTTTTCAGTGCAGCCACTCGGCTGCTTTTGGGGTCTTAATGGTATGGCCCTGGACCTTCACGAGGGTATTTGCTTTAACAGTTTCAGGAGAGATGTTAGAGGAGGGGGCAGGAACATTATAGACAGTTACTTGTCACTGCTGGCAGGTGTCCCAGATGTTCTTCCACAGATCTCTCTTCTTCACAGAGGGCAGCCCACAACAGTTCAGTGTTCCTGTCTTGTACTTTGGCTTCTTCTCACAATTGTGACTAAAGCCCAAGTGGTATTTGTTTAGAATGTTGCCTCTGCCACAAATCCCACCCAAAGCCAATATTGATACTGGCTACATTCAATTTACAGGGTAAGTTAAGGTTCACCACCCCTTTACTGCTTAAACTTGTGTTGTTGCCCTTTTCCTCAAAAGCAGCTTCTGGTTTGTTTTTTTTCTCCTCATTTCCATGTATAACTTTTTCTGATTAATACATATAATGGTTTTAGTATCTGACTTAAATGAGGGATGAAGAGTTTATAATATTGCAATGATATTACAAACTATTAATTTGAGAAAACATTGTACTTTATCAATTACAGCAGAAGGTAATAGTTTTTGTTTTACTTAACTAAACAATTTTTAAGAATTTGATAGACAGGACTTTGTAGCCTGTCCCAACTGTTTGCACATTTCAGGTTTTTAAGATAAGATATTATTGTTTCTGATATTTCTTTTAATTCTGTAAAAAGAATTATTGTCTAATATAATATTATTAATATAACAAAATAGAGTTGCAGCTACAGGTTTTTCACTTAGCCAGGTTTTTTGTCACCAAGCCAGGATGGACAATTGGGTTATGCACACAGCCTTGGGAAAGCACTGCAAAATCCACCATTAGCTTTTTCACATGAAGGTGAATCCAGGCGGGCTTGATGTGCCTAAGGAGATACTAGAGAAAGCTTTAGCAAGTTTTAAAACAAAGTGATAGTGATATAACTAGATATTAATTTTTGTAATAAACTAACAATATTTAGGCTTGCTGCATACAGCAGTGATGTTACTTTTATTTATGATAGCTTACTGTTATATATCACCTCATGGCAGCTTTCAATGTGAATTGGACAAGTATGAGTTAAAGCATCTGTCCCGCGCAATTTTTGGTGTGAATCAGACATGTATGAGTTAAAGCATTTGTTTTTAGATATTGAGGTAGAGCGGCTTTTTTTGCAATACATACCATTTTTAATAAAATTAAAACCATGATTAACAACATTATATTTTTATCTAATATTATGCCAGAACATTGTTAAATTTTCAGAAATTTTATACTCTCTTTAAGTATTTATATGAACTTTTTATTTATACAACCTTGATTAACAGTGTTAAAGAATTCCTTTTAACTTTATAGCACTTTCTAAACACTTGTAATTCAAGTTATAATATATTAAATTAACTCAACTGTTTTATTACTTCACTTTTTTCAGTTGGAAGAAAAAATCTTTTGAAATAATTTGAAATAAAAGATACTTTTCAAGATTTGACTTTGAGAAAGTAAAACATCAAAGGTTGTCAGGTTTGAACATTATGTTCCTTTAAAAGTGATAAGACTTATTTTTCTTAAACAGTCAAGGAAATGATAAGGTTAAAGTACAAGAAGGTATAAAAGAGACTTTTTTGTACACTGATTAATTAAGAGAAAATCTCTTTGTAAACTTTTGCTAAAACAGACCAGTGATTTAAGAAACTTTGTTACTTTAATATAGAAAGAATAAACTTTTTACTTTGCATTGGTATACTGTTTGATACTATAGCTTTTAAAACTTTGTAGACAGACCCAATAAATCTTAGTTGACTTTAACTACAAAAATTCCTTTTCTGTGCACCTTCTGCACTTTCTATATTCATTCAGGTTTTGTCCCACATTTTATTCTTTCTTAATAACCAGTCCTTTTATCTTAGGACAAAATTACTTTCTTTTTCCTTAATACAAAGAAAATAACACATTTTGTAAACATTCCATATTTAAGTTACCAAAACAAATTTGGAAACTGTTTCAAAGCAAACTTCTTATAGTATACAATTACCATCAAAATTAAACAAACGTGTTAAACTAATGATTTCATTAGACACACTAACAAAAATATAAAGCTCACCAATTTGACTTATAATTCTTACTCTTTTGGTATGGCTTTTTAAGCTTTTTATTATTTTACATTTCTGACTACTACTTTTAAGTTTTTTCTGGAATGAGAGTTGTCTGTAATATGCAAACTTGTTTTTGGAAAAATTTTTATTAGTAATTAGCAATCAGTTAGGAATATTTGAACAGTATAAATGCAGTTAAGGTAATTTAGCAGTTTAGATAGCTATTAAACAGATATATTTTGGATTATTTCTTTTTAGGAGTACACTTAGACAGATTTAAAATTCAGGAGTAAGCTGAAGGTTTACTTGTGAGAGGTGAGGAACTGTGGGTTTGATACTGTGCAGGCATCATGAGGGACAGGATCTTGGGGTTTGATTTGGATGTGGGTAGGATTTTTGAGTTGAATTGTGACTGGTTTGTGATGGGCAGCAATGATAAGAATTTTAGTATTTTAGATTTTTGGATTGATAGAGTTTGGCAGAAAAAGGGGGAGCAGAGGAGGGAGTGAGTATGTGAACAAGTGGTTTCTTAGTGGGTACAGTGAAAGAGGGATTGTGAAACTATTCTATTGACTTTCACTATTGAGATTGAGGAGTGAGTTAAGGGTTTAGGGAAGGCAGAGTAAGAAGTTTTTGTATTAATAAGAATTGAAATTGGCTTACCTGTCACCATCAGAGTTACCTGAAGTTCTGCTTTGGAGATGGGTGTGGGGAGCCTGTGTGGTTCCTGGGTACTTTTAATTTTCTATTGTCAGTTCTAAAGGTGTTGGAGATTAAAGCTGGGTGTTGGGTCTTACTGGGTAACTGATGATTTTTTACTTGAGAGGCTTGGGGACAGTTGGACTTCCAGTGGATTCCTTGCTTGCATAGTGGGCATGGCCTTGGAGGAGGTTGTGGGCTTGAACACTGCTTGACCCAGTGCCCGGGCTTTTTGCATTTGAAGCGTGGCCTTGGTGGTTTTTTGTACTTGCCTGGAGTGGAGTGTCTGTTGAGGACTCTGGAGGGTGGAGTATTTATAGCTAGGTTTTTTGGGAGGACTGCCATGGCTCTGAGATGGCTGTTGGCAGTGTTTTGTTGGTTTAGGGTATTTGCAAGGGTTTGGGCTGCAAGCTAAATATGTTCATTTTTTTCTGAGCATAGACAGGTGGAAAGAATGATGTAGAGGTCTTCAGAGAAGGATCCTAACCAGTCCTTTATGTAGTTTAAATCTGAGAGAGAGAAAGGAACTTGTACTCTAAATATTCCTTCAGCTCCTGCAACTTCCTGGAGGGGTAAGAGAGGAGGGGAATCTGTGTGGAGTTAGGAGCTGGCATGTTGGTGGAGGTGCAGCACTGTGGCAGGGAAGGAGGGGGAAGTAGTCACCATGAGCATGGGGAGGGGAGATGGGAGGGGTAAAAGACAGCAGTGATAAGGGGGGGAGAAGAAACAGGGGAGGGTGAGATCAGAGATAACAATGGAGGATTAGATGGAGGAGGTATAGGGGGCATGATCTTAGGGATTAAATTCAGAGTGTTCAGAAGTTTTAGGTTTAGGGAGTGGGGGTGATGAGGAGGAAGGTTTCTGAGGAAGTTTCTGGTTTAAAGAAGAATTTGGCAGGAAGAGCAGGATTGGCAGAGGGAGGGGTGATTGCAAAGATTAAAAAAAAAAAGGCCTGAAAGTAAGGGATCTCTGACCACCTGCTGTTGCACTGGATAAAGTTCTCTAAGTCTCAGAGAACTTGGAAATCAAAAGTGCCATTCTCTGGCCACTGCCTTTCATTGTCCAATTTGTACTGCAGCTACACAGAAGTTGAATAGAAATGAGCTTTTTATGTCTGATGTCTCCTTCCAGGTACAGAGTTTAAGGTTATGAAGGAGACAACCCAGAAGGCATGGATTTGGGGGGGGGGCAAAATTGAATTCCCCGTTTTAGGTGGCTTGGGCAAGATTAAGGATCTCTAGGACAAGGGAGATTCTGAGTGAGACAGGTGTCCCTGAATCAGTCAGAAATCTCCAAGGAAACAGGAAACCATGATTGGAGCCAGATGTCTCCAGGGCCAGGGGTTTATTCCCATGAGGACTCAGGCCTACCACCCGCCATGACTCTCAGGGACAGTGAGGAACACTGACCTAGCTCTGATTTTTTGGCGGGTTGTCCTGGACAATGGAAAAAGAAGAGAGAGAGTGCAGGATCCTCTGGCAGAGAAATCCTTAACTCACCCAGCCAAGATTCGATGTCCAGTGTTGGATGGGCATTCAGTTGTGGCAGGAGGAGATTCCTCACCAATCAATCAGTCTCAATGTGACCCCAGTCCAGGGTTTTGGCACCAAATGTTGGGAAAAATGGCACTCACTAGGACACAGAGACTGATGATTGCAGGCAAAAAGTTTATTGGGAAGCTTTCCTAACAGAGGGCATCTGAAGAATAGACATCAGCCAGCCCCTGGAAAGGAGGGATTTGAATTTATACAGTACATTCCTATGTGGGGAAATGATATTCAGTCAGAGGGGGTAAAGGGTTTAAGTAAGGTGCAGGGGCCAATAGGAAGCCCTAGAGGTGAAAATTTTCACTTCTATGGCTAGAGGTTAATGAGTTAGGGAGTTTTGTTTTCTTGGAATGCTGAAGGAGAAGCTGGTGCTTTGATCTGGAGGGAATGAATCTCTCTATCTCACTTTACTCCCATCTCCACATGGTTTCTTTGTTCAACCTTTGGGGATGTGCCCTGTCTTTAGGTACTTAGGCTATGGGTGGGTGGGGAGGCTTGTCTTTCCTCATTGCATGTCAGGGAGATTTAGTCACAGCTTGTTAATTATTGCAGACCTAGCAAGGGGAACCTCTAACATATACATTTATTAGGCTTTTATATTTCAATCTTGGATAACCTGATATGTATTTTTTTCATGCTTTCTATTTTTAAATTATTTTTCAGAGTTCTATATGTATTATGAATACGTTTTTTCTCAATTATTTTCCAAATATTTATGTTCTGTCACATTTTCAACAATGATTATTTTTTCCATTTTTCTTAGAAAGTTTAGAGTTTAATTATGTAAATAATTGAACTAAATTTAGTATGGTTTATCTCTGGTGTCATATTAAGAAAGATCATACCACTCACATATTCCAGGAAATAAGAAAACAAAATCTACATCTTTATTTTTCTTGTACCTTAATATTTTAAGTGTGTACATTTCAATATTTGAAAGGATTCTGGGATGGTGATGTCCATGCTACCTCTAAATGAGAGGGGGCTTAGATCTCATGGGACAGATGGATGGGACTGTCTGGCTTATAGTTGTAGACTCTCTCTTTTCCTTGGGATGTTCATTGTCCATCATCTTATTTTTAGTTGCTGTTGAGATTCAGGGTCCAACTGGCACATAGAAAGCACAAAGACTTAAGTCTCTTGGACATAAGCCTATTAACTCTAGTACTAAATCTAGGTTCAAATAGAGGGAGCAAAAGAGCCATTTGTAGGGAAACAACTGAGGTTGTGTCTGAGTCCAACTCTGTTACAGTGGAGAGCATAACTTCCAAAGTAGGGTCCACTGACAGGACACCAAACTCCTGAGCTGTTAACCCTGACTATGGTGTCTGGATGTCTCCAGAGCCCTCAGGAGCCCCACTATTTGAGGCAATATTTACTGTGGCAGTCAATGAGGTCCTGCTGAGACATGCATGCATGTAACCTCTGGAATGAGCTCCTGTCTCCTTTTAAAGTCTCTTAGCCACATGAACTCATTTATCTTTACCCTTTCCCCATTTTGTTCAATGTCTTTTACTAGTTGCATTGCTAGTTGGTGCTTGGTAGTAATCCCTTGGTGTCAGGGAGGCTCATCCCTGGAAGTTATGTTCTACACCAGGGGGAAGGTAATGCAGATATATACTGAGTTTGGCTTAGAAAAAGGCTACATTTGAGCAACAAGGAGGCTCTCAGGAGATAATTCTTAGGCAACCTATGATACTTGGTTCAGTTTCAATTTCAGAGGAAAAGGTTCATAATTACAGTCATCAGTATCAAGGGCCTGTCAATGGTCCATCCTCCTTCAGTAGTCACTGCCCCTGTACTAGCATGATTCTTGCTGTCCCATTAGAGAATGTAGCAGAACTCCCCAAGATGGGAATTCTATATTTTGTGGTTATTGTGTGGATCTCCACCTACTGTGACAATGCTCCATGAACACTTGAACTCATTCATATGCCTTACAGGTATGCCCTAGGTGAACCTCCTCCCATGCACCCTCCATCACTGACACCTACCCCACACCAGTGATCCTCCCCTGCCACTGTTGTAACCCTTCTGTGATCCAAAACTTCTTCAAAAATGAAGTCAACAAAATAACTGAATAAAATTAATAAGAAAATGAAGTAATAATGATAATTTTAAAAATAACAAGTAAAATAAAAAAAAACTGTACAAAATTTTGAAATAATAAAAAATAAAAAAATAAAATAAATTGGCATTATGATTTTCATCACTGTAAGATCTCTTGGCTTGTATGTACAGTGACATTTTCCTCCATTTATTCCCCCAGTGTCTTATTTTTTTTTCAATTTATTTTTAATAAAGCTTTACTATACATAACAGTGACAAAGAGAATATAGGGGATTCTGATAGAACCAACACCCTCCCCTTTTTCTCCTTTCCCCTCTCAATAACATTTTACATACAGATGGTATATTGGTTACAATTGATGTACAGATATTGAAGCATTGCTGCTAACAATGGTTAATTGTTTACATTACAGTTTACATTTTGGATCATATACTTTTATAGGTTTTGAAGAAATGAAGTGGCCTATATCCATTATTGCAAGATTATGCTGAACAATTCTAATGCGTACGAATGCTCTAAATTCTATCAATTCTATTCTTCCATCCCCCTCCCCTCGGAAACTATGGTAACCACTAAGTTACAATTTTTGAAAAATATGATTCATAGCTACTTGCAATAATAATTAGGGCTTGAAGTATTTGTCTATTTTCTGTTATTAGGCGTGTCTGTGTTCTTAAGGGATTCTTGTACTTCTATTTGAGAAAATAGCAGGACTATCCAGGGTGAGAGTTTGATATTTTCTTGTGTACTGTGTGGGTCTCCAACCACCGATATAACACACTATGAAAAGATGAACACTTACATATTACATAGAAGCTGGCCCCAAGTGAACCTGTTCCATATACACCCCCATATCCAACATGCTACACCAATAATCCTCCCCTCCCATATTTACCAAAAGAACATTCCCAACATTGTAGTTTTAATCACAGACCTGCAAATCCCCTGAGTTCACTGGCTCCTTCCCCCGACCCTCCACCCAGTTTCATGGATAGTCCAAAGAAACACCCCCACACTCTTCTCCTTCGCAGAACAGAACCACCAAACCCAATCACAACACTGCATCACTGCCACACTCATTCACCTCACAAGTACACCCTTCCAAATTATCATCTATTTTGTCCATATGGGCACCGACTCACCACCCTCTACTCCCTTTCTGTCTCCTGTAAACTTATCTTCTAGACTCTAGCTCTGTGTGTCTACTCAATTTTCTAATTTCTATTTGTGAGGTTATAAAATATTTGTGCTCAGTGCTTGGCTTATTTCACTCAACATAAAATCTTCAAGATTCATCCATGTTATCCCATGGGTTAATAATACATTCCTTCTTCTAGCTGGGTAATATTCCATTGTATGTATATACCACAGTTTACTTACCCATTCATCTGTTGATGGATATTTGGGTTGCTTCCAACTTTTGGCAAAAAGAATAATGACACTATGAACATCAATGTGCATATATCTGTTTCTGTCCCTGCTTTTCAATTCTTCTGGGTATATACCGAGGAGTAGAATTGCTGGATCATATGACAAATCTATATTTAGCTTCCTGAGGAATGGCCAAACTGTCCTCCACCATGACTGCACTATTCAATGTTCCTACCAGCAGTGGATAAGTGTTCCCTTTCCTCCAAATCCTTTCCAACATTTGTAAATCTGTTGTTGTTGTTTTTAATAACAGCCATTCTAATAGTTATAAGATGATATCTCATTGTAGTTTTGATTTGCATTTCCCTAATAGTGATGTTGAGCATCTTCCCATGGGCTTTGTAGCCATTTCTATTTCTTCTTTGGGGAAGTGTCTATTCAAATAACATGCCCCATTTTTCAAATGGGTTGTTTGCCTCTTTAGATTCATGATGTAAGATTTCTTTATATATCCTTGATATTAGACGCTTACCAGATAGATGTTTCCAAATATTTTCTCTCATTGAGTAGGCTGCCTTTTCACTTCCTTGACAAACTCCTTTGAGGCACAAACATTTTTAAATTTTAGGAAGTCCCATTTATCTATTTTTTCTTTCATTGCCCATGCTTTGGGTGTAAAGTTTATGAAACATTTTCCTTCTACAGGCTCTCATAGATGCTTTCCTACAGCATCTTCCAGGAGCTTTATGGTCTTTTCTCTTTTATTTAGATCTTTGATCCATCTTGAGTTAATTTTTGTATAGGGTGTGAGATAGTGATCCTCTCTAATTCTCTTGAATATGGATATCCAGTTCTCCAAGCCCCATTTGCTGTTGAGACTGTTCTCTCCCAGTTGAGAGGGCTTAGTGGCCTTGTTGAATATCAGTTGATCATACATATGATGATCTATGCCAGAACTCTCAGTTCTGTTCCATTGGTCCCTATGTCTATCCTTTTGCCAATATCATGCAGTTTTGACCACTGTAGCTTTGTAGTGTGTTTTTTTAATGTATTAATATGTTGCTTATTGATTCACAAAGCATAGTAAAAGTATATTATTTTTTTAATCTCAGGCAATTGAGATCCAGGAAATTTAATGTTGCCACAAACTAAGATAAGATCCCAAATCTCTTGACTTCCCCCAGTACACCCGATTACATCAAGATGATTTAAGCAGAGTCCTGCTTCCTATTTTCTATCCTAGTTTTGATATAATCATTATTTTAAAATGTTTATTATCAGGCACATATTTATTCCCTTTCATGTATTCATTCTAACTTCTTCTTCTTCAGAAACTACCTAAGCCTTTCTTCCCCTCATTTGAACTTTATTTTGATGGGAAAAAAAAAAAATATATATATATATATATAATATAT
Organism: Tolypeutes matacus; assembly: GCA_026826555.1. Taxonomy (NCBI): domain Eukaryota; kingdom Metazoa; phylum Chordata; class Mammalia; order Cingulata; family Chlamyphoridae; genus Tolypeutes; species Tolypeutes matacus. Next base: position 28,885 of record JAKSZT010018369.1, read on the forward strand.
AATATATTTTAAAAGATGCTTAGATTACATAAATGCTACAAAAAAATTACAGGGATTCCCATGTTCCCCCCCTCCCACACCTCCCCTGTAGTGTGTTTTAAAGTCAGTTATTCAAAGAAAAAGAGAGAACAGATGCAAATACACAAATTAAGGAATGAGCAAGGGGATAACACTACTGACCCCACAGAAATAAAGAGTATCATAAGAGGATACTTTGAAAAATTATATGCCAACAAGAATGATAATTTAGAGGAAATGGACAAGTTTCTAGAAACTCACAAACAGCCTACATTGATGAAAGAAGAAATTGATGAACTCAACAGTCCAATTACAAGTAAAGAGATAGCTTCAGTCATCAAAATCCTCCCAACTAAGAAGTGTGGGTAGAATGGGTAGAAGGCTAACATTACTTTTTTTGATACATATTTCCCAATTAAATCTCAAGAGTGATATTCATTTAATACATAATAAAATAGCTGTTATATCAGTATGTATGTTTTATAAGACCATGTGTCGGCCCCTCGCTGCCACTCCCTCGCTGCCGGCCTGCGGTGCCTCGCTGGGCCTCTCCTAGGAACAAGGTGGTTTTGAATCATCCTTTGGGCTGTTTCCTCCGGAAGCTTCCTTTTCATTCTCTGGCTGTGAGTTGTCAGCCATTAAATTGAGGTCAGATGGTATTACACGGCCCAGTTTGTACCCCGAAGACCCGGCTCCACGAGGGCTAGATGGGCAGGAGTTTGCAGCGCTGATGGTTCCCGTGGGGGACGGCAGGGGGCTGATCCGGTGGGCCATGCTGTCTGGAATGTGGATGGTCAGGGGCGAGATCTGGGGCTGCACGGGCTGCACTGGGGCCTCGGGCGCCTCCTGCCCTTCCCTCCTCTCGCTGCACAGCGCGGTGAACGTGATCTTCATGTTGGTGCCGGGAAACCTGAACGTCCACACAGGCGGCAGCTGCAGCAGCGGCGCCCCGCGCCTCTGGAACATGAACACGCAGTTCTTGCTGAGGCAGCGCAGGTAGAAGTCGCAGCCCGCGCCCGCGTCCGCGGGAGGGTTGGGGGCGGCCCGGCAATGGCCGCCGCCGCCGCCGCCGCCCGGGGGCGTGAAGATCCCGAGGAGGCGCTGGGAGATGAAGCTCGAGTGGCCCATGCTCACGTCCACCGAGCCCTGCGGAGTTGCGCCCGATGGTCACCGTGCGCTTCTTCATCAGGTACTCGAACTCGCCGCCCTTGAGCCGCGCCACGGCCCAGCCTCCCGGGGGGACCCGCCGCCCCCGGCCCCTCCGCCGCTGCCCGTGGGCTGGGGGCTGGAGCCCGACAGCGCCGCCGCCACCATGCAGCCTGCGGGAGAGGCCCAGCCAGGCGCCGCAGGCCGGCAGCGAGCAAGCGGCAGCGAGGGGCCGACACATAGTCTTATAAAACATACATACTGATAAAACAAGCTATTTTATTATGTATTATATGAATATCACTCTTGAGATTTAATTGGGAAATAGGTATCAAAAAAAGTAACGTTAGCCTTCTACCCATTATTTTCACTTCTGAATATTTATTAGGAAAAAGATTCAATAGAAGGTGGTAGTGCTATTCATACAAACATATATATGTGGAAGTGTTTAAATACATATACATCTGTATGCATCTATATATAAACATAAAAATATGCATATACACATATACATCTGAATACATTTATATATGTGGTGCCAAAAGGAGACCTTTGCTCTCACGTGACACATGGAGCACGGTCTCACCTGGTGGGGGCCCTGTGGTTGGATTTCACCTCTCAGCACGGAACACGCAAAACCCAAGTGGCCTTAAAACTCCTTAACTTAAAAAACAGAAATCACACTTGAAAAAAACCACACAACAAACCTTGTTCCAGCGCTGTGGTCTCCTTCCCTGTCAGGGACGCCCGAGCTGCCGCTTTTGAGGGCTCAGCTTTGAAATAGCATAAAGCTCCTTCCTTGAGACCAAGCATCTCCTGAAAGGCACCCATGCGTGGAGCGAGGGGACCTCGCGGGGATCGGGCTGGAGCCTCCGCCACACCGCCCTCTGGGACCCGCCGCGGCAGGCTCTGGGAGGCAGACAGTGTTTTGTTGTTCACATGTGGAATTAGAATATTTTGAGGTGTACTTTTCTTTCTTTACAAAATAATGGGGTCTGACATTTCAAATCACTCCATTTCCCCTCTGGAAATTTTGGAATCACACAGTAATTCTCATATGAAATTTCATTTGGGGAAAAGAAACAATGTAGTTTTTGTTTATTGTTTTCAGCCTATGAAAGGTTGACTTTTGTCTGTCCTGTTGAACTTCAGATGAAGCTCCTCTGACTCCCGCAGTGGGTCGTGGTGGAGCAGCTGCCTGATGAGTTTCCTCGCCTCTGTCTGCCCTGGCGCCAGCGTCCTCGCCGCAGGTACCCTGAGGATGCAGGTTGAGCCTCAGGAAAGAACTGCGGGAACTCACGGAGCCGCCCTTAACCGTTTCTCTTTCTTGCTACTTTTTGTTGTTTCTTTGTGTTGACTTTTTTCCTGGCATAATTCTCCACTCTTAAGTAAAACAAGTCTCTCTAAATATTGTGTATTTTTAAAACGACACAACTATTATTACGTCATTTAGAAAAAAGATTCAATCTTTTATCTCACACAGATCCAAGGCCTCTCCGTGGTCTTTGGCTATTCTAGGTGGAATCACTCAGCTCCCGGGGCGTCCAGCAGCTCACCCGCACGAGGGGGTCTGGGGTCCCACTTACTGCCCCTCATCGCTTCCTCCAGCAAGAGCTGCTGCCGTGGGTGGAGCAGAAGCTGCATTGTCAGTGACAATACTTGGAACCAAGTGCCCTGCAATTGAGTATTTGAATCTCCTGGGTTTTCTGATTTGCAATAGGGTATCTTCTCCACCTTCGCAAACTGAATTTGATTCCAAGGCTGACTTCTCTCCTCCAGAAAGTAAAAGCAAGAGGAAAGGAAAGCAAGGTGAGTGGGAGGAGGAAGGCCTGGCCTGGCTTCAGCCCTCACACCTCTGGAGGAAAAGCATTAGCCTTTCCTGAGTGTTTCAGGAGGTTAGAGCTGAGCAGCCATGACAGTAGAAAGAGGGCTTTGGCCTTATTGTGAATTTTTTAATGTCATCCTAACGTTATTTATTTAAATGTAGTTATTTTGGTATTTAGATTTTTTTTAAAGAGAGGAAAAGACTTGTATTTTCCTGGTGGAATGAAATGGCTCAAAATGGTATCTTTAGGGAATTTTAAAACATTTATTATTTACCTAAAGACCAAATATGATAAAGCTGTTCTAAGTATTGTGTGTCAATCCACAGTAGGAAATCTCACAATCTTATTGCAGGTATGCATATTAAAAATTATGAAATTACTGCACACTAGCTGGATTTATAACTCAGCATTTAAACAATAAAAATGAAACCATCATGTGGAAAAAAAAAAAAAGGCTATGTGCCAGCAAGCCCAGTTCATAACAAAATTAAGATATACAGTTTTTATTTACAAATTTCTTTATTAATTTTGTAACTGGAAAGGAGACCTTATTAGAATTGTAATAAATATTTGCTTATTTAGTCACCAACCATTGAAAAGTAAGTCCTTTCTTTCATGTGTGTGTCTTGTAACATTCTTCTTCAGAACTCTTTTCATAATGACTTTTTTCAATGCATTAATTCTGGTCTTCATATTATCATATATATTTTCCTGCATTATTCTCAGTTATTAATAATGAAACAAAACCACCAATCCATTTTATCTTTTATAATTTAATGCTGTTATCATCTAATATATATCTGAATTGATGCAAAATTTGTTTTTTAGGTAATAAGTATGTCTCACCACTCCTCATTATTTGTTTTATAATGTTAATTTTCCTTTGCAGTGGTAGGTCTTATTGTTTTAAATTTAACTTACAATTCTACCTTCACCCTGCTCTAATGTATGAAACTTATATCTATATACCCACCTACTTAGATTTGCAGCATGTATACTATTATCAAGAAATAGTCTATCATTTTCAAAAGTTTGTTGAAATTAAGCTTACACCTAGAACTGGCTCACAACCACAATAAAAACAATTATAGAAATATTGTTCAGCTATATCAACTGTTTCCAATTTTTAAATTTTATGCTATTGTTCTAATATTTCATGTTGTTTATCTATGCTTCCATGTTTTAACAAACACATTCGGTGACTTATATTTGGTCCAAAGGGAATTTTTTGAATAATGACCCTTTAATACATAACTTGATAGGAGAAAGTGTTTAATAAATATGAGCTGAAATAAATTGAAATATGTGTTAAAATTATGCCTGCAAAAAATTATTTCTTTGCATCATACCACAGTGACTTCAGCTTATTTAACTATTCCCCTTTCCTCACATTCAGTAGATAGACAATATTTTAAAACTGAAATAAAATTCAACCAAAAATGTCCCAAAATACATAAACTGCAATTTTTTGGATTAAATAGACTCATTTTTTTTGTCACTCCATAGAAAAATCTTTAATCCACCAATAAGAATATCTGGGTCCACTACTCAGATGCAATGAATGGGATTAGTTGGTTACACATTTGAACGTATGAACCCTTGTTGCTAGAGGCACAACCACTGATTATTAAGAAACTGCCTCTCCTCCCTTTCCATTGTGTGTGATAGGGCAAACCTTTCTGTAACAGAAACCTAACCCATAGTGATCTATGAAAACCTTTTATCCAGGCTAGCTCACCATTTATTCCATCTACTGTACAAAAATTTCTCATCTCTGAATGGGCATATGTTCAATCTTCCCCCTTCTCTGGGATTTTAATAATTTAAGCTATATGACAGATCATGGGGGCCAAAATTTCCTTTCTAAGGGAAGTATTCAACTTGTCAAAGAATTTAGTCAGAACTTGAAATTATTTGAAAATCCTTTGAGCCTATATTTAAAATTGGCCTTGTTACATACCAATACAAATTTATAGCAGGAAAATCCCTATATCCTGAAAAAATGGGCTTAGTCTGCTCATGGAAATATCAGATTGTGATAAGAAGACCCCTTTTCCTCACTCAGAATAGAATTCCAACCACTTGCCACCTTTGTCCCTTTTTGCCTATTATTTGCTATTAATCTGTGAACACTCACTTTACTGTGCCTTTTATAGTAACTCTACTATTTCTTGAGGTATAATTCATGATGTTTAACTGCTGATATACATATATATGATTCTAAGTTTGATAGTTGTTATGGATTGAATTTTGTCCCTAATAAGTTATATTCTAGTATTAAACCCCCTTCTCTTGAATGTGATCCTATTTAGAAGTAGAATCTTAGAAAATATCATTAGTAATAATGAGGCCAAACAGGATAAGGTGGGCAACATGACTGGCATCCTTACAAGGAAAGTACATTTGGACAGTGAGAGAAAGATAGAGAATGAGAAGAAGACAGAGATATGAATTTTCATTCCCGGAACCCTCCAGATTTCAACAAATGTATGGCTCTGCTAACACTATGATATCAACTTCTAGGGTCCAGAAATGTGTATTAAGCCACCCAACAAATTTCTGCTCTATAAACAGCCCAGTTTGTGGTATTTCATTATGCCTTCCCTAGGAAACTAACACAAAACCAACAAACAAAAAGGTTACAGTTATATATTTATTAATACTTTTTCCAATTATGTATGAAAATGTTCATTTTCTTCCATTGTTAATATTTTGTATTTGCTTAAATTAACATTTATTTCTATTTGAAATTTATCAATAATGATAAATTTTGTAAAGACAATTTTTCACATTTTCAAACTTTTTGAAAAGATTTATGTTTATTTTATTTATAATTATTTACAATTTTCATCTGCCATGCAGAGGTTGCAATTACTTAAATAACCTGGATGGTTTTAATACACTTTGCTGGAGAAGGTTGCATAGATTACCTTCAATTACAGACAGTAAGCAAATATTTCCTTTGGAGTTAATTCTAAGAAAAAGTTAGATATCATTGAGAACAAACATGAAATCAAAAGAGTGAGCTGGACACACTCTTTTAATTTTATTTATTTATAATAGAAAGGTGAAAATATTAAATCCCCAAAAAAGATGTTCTGAATTACAACTATCATTTTACATTCAATGTGCTAGGGGAACAAAGGAAAAAATAAAAAAATATATGTAGCCCTGCTAAAGAGTGGCTAGCTGCAGGCACTTACTGGTGTGAAACACATAATAGTGTTTAATCACATTCCTGAATCATTTCAGGTAGGACATCATGTCTGCAATATTTCTTCAATTTAGGACATATCTCTCTAAAAAACATTTTGCTCCATTTTGATTCTGGTTATCTTATTGTTAATTTAATTGCATGCATTTCACCATCCCTCCCTTCTAAGTTAAATGTTGATACCTCTTTTTCCTATTATTTGTTTGAAAAAAGTTTATCACTCAAGGTACCACTTGGCTGTATCTTATACATTTTAAACTGATGTGAATTCATTAATTATATCTAATATATGTAACTATATTATTAAAAGTTAATACTATTTTGTAGAGAAATTTTAAAGAGATGTCTTAAATGTTTAGTATATTGACATTTATCTGTATCAATATTACTAATAAAGAATTTTCACCATCTTGTTTCCTAATAGTTCAGTTTGTAACTTCCTGGTAAATGACTATAAGTTCTAAAATTTGTTGAGGAAACTTTGGAATCAGTAAAAAAAAATACATTTTGGGAATATTTCTGTGATGTGAGAAATAAAATACATTTCCCAGTCTTCCATTTTCCAGTTCAGTATGTAAGCAAACTGGAAATTATCATCCCCTTTCCAACAAAAAGGAAAATGCTGAACAATATGGAAAACAACTCTTCTTATATATAAGAGAATTTGGATCACAAAGAAAGCCACTGCTGGAAACTGAATATAGGAAGTTAATGTGAATAATTGCCAACGTGGAGGAGAAGTAAAGAAATAGAACCTTTCTGCTAGAGACAGTACAAGTTGGAATGCTCGTACTCTAGGTAACGACTTGTGGAAGCTCAGTGTAGACAACCTTGAGATTTAAAGTATCTAGAAGAACTGGTTTCAGGGGGGAAGGACATGCTTCTTTGAGTTTTAGCTCCAATAGTTTCACAGGTTCCCACTCTGAATTATACTTTCACTAAGGAGAGGGAGAATGTAGCATATCTGAAATAACTAAGAAGTGGTGATGCCCAGAAGAAAATCCACTCACTTTGTATTCTAGGCAGCAGCTGTTGAATTTTGCCCTGGGATTTTAGCACTGCAATTTTCCAATACTCAGAGTTATCTGTGGTTGCTAAATGAATATGTGACTGTTGTTTTTGCTTACTTGCTTCCAAAAGAATAGATTTGCTGAATTTGGGCAGTTGAAGGACAGAGGAATAAGTTTGCTTGGCCTACCTAAGGGAACAGAGGGGCACACAAGGGACATTTTCTCTGATGACTGTGCAGGTAGAATTATAAATTGGTCCAAACCTTGGCAATACAAAAGGTCATGCGGTATTTAACCTCCTCAGTTCATTGGAAATGCATGGCCCTGACACAAAAGACAGTGACTCTCAACAAGTACTTTGTGTGCAACTCTTCCCTTTATATATATATTTCTGATGCTATGGTGAGGAAAAATATAAAAGGTAAGTTAGCCTACATTAATAGTTCTGAAAAGAAAATAAGATTTACTTTTAACCCCAAAAAATCAATTGAATAATAGGCAAAATGAGAATTAATAGCCATTATTTTGCTGTACAACTAAAAGTAATGTTAGATAGCAACCAACCTAATAGCTGAGACAGTATAAATATGTTAAATTGAGATTTTTAATACCATTTTTTCTATTTATGTATTTTGATAACTTACATCCTTCAGTGTTTCTTCAATAACAAGAGAAGAATTATTGTCTCAAACCATATTTGAATTACAAAAATATATCATTACTACATGGGAGATATTATTAATTAATTTAATTAATTGCCTTCTGTGGCTTCAAATTAGAATTGATTTTTAAATTCTTTAATTGCAAGTATTTTAACTTTATTAAAGTAAAAATTTTATAACAAGTTGCTAGGTTGACATGGCTAAAAAAAGTAGGCGAGGCAAAAAATAGATCCTTCACCCCAAGGAGTGTTAAAGCATAAGTGAATGTATATTCAATAGATTTATTATGCATAGGATTTAAAAATATACAGGTTAACTCATTGAGATAAAGGTAAATAGGCCTATGAGCTCTTCATATTCTGAAATGCTACTAGTTACTATAAATGATATGTTGCCTCTGCAGATTAAAACATACATTGTTTTAAAAAGTACTAAAAGGTATTAATTGCATATCAGTATATTGATGAAAAAAAATGAACTTTTCACCAAATTATGGAGCAGTACATAATTTGTGAAAATCACTTGAACAGCCTTAGGATACATTTGATTTTAAAACTGAAACCACAGTGTGTTGTTATGTCTACCACCTTACAAGCAGATTTATAGTTCAGCATGCATTGACAAGAAAAATTGTCTATTTTTTAAAAGCTTAAACTTTAGAGGATCATGTATCAAGTCATTTTTTAAATAAAGAAGAAAGAATAGGCAATCAGAAGTAATCCAAGCTACAAAAATTGTTATTAACATGACGGTTCTGTAAAACCATTTGGTAGGGGTGAGAACATCAAAATTAGAGATGACTAAGGATATGGCAAGAGAGTATTTAATAATAAACTCTTTTATATTCCTTATATCTTAACTAGTTTACATCTGCCTTTTTCTCACTGACATATGTACCACTGATTCAGAATGACCGACTCTTCTCTCTCTCTTTCTCTACACACACACACACACACACACACTCCATAAAGCAATTGCATTTAGAGACAACAAAACTAATTCACTCTTAGGACTCAGACTGCTCTGCGTATCTGTTGTTCTGATTTTCTTATTGAACCTATTTCACTACCTCCATCCTTTACTTTGAAAACAAAATGCATGTAGTTTTCCAAACACTGGTAGTAAAGACAGAGTATATATATACAATATCCTGAGTCAAGGACATTTTATCTTTAATTGGTTTTGCTTCTTTAAAGAAAATCCTTCATTAGGTTAAATAAGTACTCAATTTACAAACTATCAATTGAAAATAAAACTCTGGAACAAACATAATGTATATTGTTATTTTGAAAACACTATATATTTATATTTAAATTGTGTTTATTTTAGAGTCCTTTAATAAGAATTTTTAAAACCCAATTTTGAAGTAAACAATTACATTATTGAAATGCAATTCAGAATTCATATATATTTTTAACAGTGAAAAGCTGCTTTGTATTTAAGCAGAGTATATTTTGCATTAATTTCATATTTATTGGAGGGCTGCTAATTGATACATAGGCTTGCACCACTTGAAATAAACATAGTTAATTCAATGCACTATTCTTATAACCCAAAGTACATACTTGTTAAGGGGTCAATGTCACTTATGTGGAATTATATGGCATTTCATAGGTAGAGCATCATAATAGAAGGGTGTGCTTCCAATCATAAAGTCAAGTCACTATATTGAGGCAAACAGTGACTCTGACTACACTTTTCCGGGAAAGAGGTCAATCCACTGTATGAGTGAAATTCATATTTTATATTCTCAGAGGTGTTGTGTTTTATATGACCCAGTGTTCAAGGAACATCTTGAACAATGTAAAGCCTATACATTTGCAAAAATATCCAATCTATTCACTTCATTCCTATTTCCACAAACCTCCATATGAGTCAATGGAGGTTCTCTCCATTTACCCCTCTTCAGACTAGATTATTCTTCCTTGAACTAGGTTTTATTTTTCCCCTACACACAGAGTTCTATTGGATTAAGCATAGATGAAATACATCACCAAGCCCTCTGTCCAAATTATAACACTGCTAGCAGTTTTTGCTTCTCTGTTTGCTTTTGTTTCCATTGTTTTTGTAGTTTGTCATATCATCAACGTTCTTTTGAGTTTGTGGATTCAAATTGCTGAATCTCACACAGCAGACATCTGCTTTGATACAGTGTTTCCTCTTGTCCACTTTTGATGTTCTTGCATTTTCAGCTGTCAAATTACAAAAAACATAAAGACAAATTAATGTATCTTGATTACAAAGTAAAGAAGACTTATGATTTCTCTTTTAGAGGTAACATTAGGTAAAATGCTGAAGAAAAAGTACATGGAATCAGGAAACATTAAGATGTGATTATTCTTCTGGTCCTTTACTGTTTAAATATTCAAAATTACTTGATCTCTTTGAAAATCAAACTTGCCTTTGAAAACAAGAAATGTTATCCTTTACAGATTTGTTATAATGTTAAAATGCCATATGTAAAAAAAACTAACATATTTCACATAGGTGTATTGAAAATTAATTTTGGCTACTATCTCAATTATGCAGTCTCTAGCTCATGATTATCAGGACTAAGCAAAATCAGAGAATGTTTTAAGTATCTGTGTTAAATATACCCATATATAGAGATAAAATATAGATTGGTAAATTGATAGGTACATAGATATTGATAGATACAGGCACTTTGACAGAGAGATAATGAAGGGATTAGTATAGGCATGGATGATAGATAGATAAGTCGATGCTAGATAAAAATTATATATAGAAGTATATTTTATGTTGGTTTTTTTTTTTTTAAGATTTTATTTATTTATTCATTTATCCCCCCCTTGCTGCTTGTGCTCTCTGGGTCAGCTAACCACGCCGTGCGGGCGGGCTTGCCTTCACCAGGAGGCCCCGGGAACCGAACCCGGGGCCTCCCATATGGTAAATGGGAGCCCTACTGATTGAGCCACAGCCGCTTCCCTATTTTATGTTTTAATCAACTACAAATTAAATTATAAAATTGAAATATCAAAATTTCAAGGAGTAAAAATATATTTCATTAAAATATAGAAAATGCAGTAGCTTGGAATTTTGCTTTAAACTATTTTAAATCAATTTCATTATAAATGAGAAATTAGTGGAAAAGAGTTAAAGTTGAACATAGTTGACACAATATATATCACGGTATGACTAGGTAAGAGAAAGAAGTTGACACATCAACTTAGAGTGGGACCAATTTGTGGTTGAACTAAAGATTTTTGTCTAATCTAGCCAGGATAATGAATTAGAAAGAAGAGGATGGGGAGATGGACTAATCAGACCACTAGAACTGACTTTATTCTCCTGGGGCTATTTCACCACATTCAAGCCCCCAATCTCCTCTTCTCTCTGATCTTCTTGATGTTTATTGTGACACTTATTGGAAATATTATGATGATTATTCTTATTTGATTGGACCCTCAACTCCATAACCCTATGTACTTCCTTTTCAGCCAGCTTTCCATCATGGCCCTCTTGCATAGCTCCACTATTGTCCCCAAGATAGCCATTGATCTTCTGTCTGGGAAGAATACCATTTCCTTTATTAACTGTGGAATTCAGCTCATCCTCTTCACTACACTTTTGAGAACAGAGTGCCTTCTCCTATCAGTCATGGCTTACAACCGCTATGTGGCTATATGCCATCCTCTCCGTTACTCAGTTCTCATGTGCCCCACCATCTGTGCCTCCATGGTGGCTGATACATGGCTGGTCTCACTGCTCAATGCCTTGATCCATGTAATATATACTCTGAACCTCACTTAATGTGCCTTTAGGGAAATTCATCATTTCATTTGTGGGATCCCAGATCTCCTGAAACTTGTTTGTGCTGATACATCTCTTTATGAAAATGGGTTTTATATCAGTAGGGTTGTGTTCCTCCTCATTCCATATCTGCTATCATGGCCTCGTATAGGCTGATACTCTTTAGTGTTTTGAAATTAGGATCAAACCTTGGGATGAAAAAGGCTTTGGCAACCTGTTCCTCCCATATGATTGTTGTGTCTCTCTTCTATGGAACAGACATCTTCAATTACTTTCTCCCCAAAGCCCATCATACTGCTGAGAAGGATGAAGTAGTGGCCGTCTTCTACACTATTGTCACCCTCATGCTCAACCCCCTTATCTACAGCCTTCGGAGCATAGATAACTGAAGCCCTCGGGAAAGTTCTAGGAAGCTAAAGCTACTTTTAAAATTATAGCTATTGGGGTGGGGTTGTGAGGGTGCTTCGGGTGACAACGGTCAATAATGAAGGTGGCTGCGGCCCAGCGACAGGCTCAGCTGCGCCAGATGGAGGCGGGGGCGGTGCCGGGGCCGCCCCTGTAGGACCTTGGGGACGGCGCAGCGGGATGGGGACCCGGCGCGGGGAGTAAGGTGGCGGCGGCGAACGGAACTTCAGCTTGAAGGACTCGCCCGCTGCCCCATCTGGCTCGTCAGCCTCCACCTGCAGCCCCTCGGCCCCCGCGTCCGGCAGGCCGGGCTGGCGATGTCAGGGACATGTGGCGCTGGGTCCAGCAGCAGCTGGGGGAAGCGCATGTGGCTCAAGCAGTTGGGCGCCCACCTACCACATGGGAGGTCCAGGTTCCGTTCCCAGTGCCTCCTAAAGAAGATGAGCAAGACAGCAAGCTGATGTGACGGGCTGGTACGGCGAGCTGACGCAACAAGATGAAGTAACAAGGAGACACAGTGAGGAAACACGAAAGACACAGCAGGGTTTTGACCCATCACATCAAAGTGACACAAGGACAATTTACATAGCCAACAGGTTTCCTCTGAATGGCCTTTACACACCTCAGAAATTTATAGATAACTGCATCATTTCATCTAAGTATACTGTGTGGAATTTTATTCCAAAAATTTTATTTGAACAATTCAGAAGAGTGGCAAACTTATTTTCTTATTCTATTTTTGGTTCAGCTTATGATTGATACACCTACCAGTCCAATTACCAGTGGACTTCCGTTATTCTTTGTGATAACCGTAACCGCCATAAAGCAGGGATATGAAGATTGGTTGTGACATAACTCAGATAATGAAGTAAACGGAGCTCCTGTTTATGTTGTTCAAAGTGGTGGCCTTGTTAAAACTAGATAAAAAAATATCCGAGTGGGTGATACTCAAATAGCCAAAGATGAAATTTTCCCTGCAGATTTGGTGCTCTTGTCCTCAGATCGACTTGATGGTTCATGTCATGTTACAACTGCTAGTCTGGATGGAGAAACTAATTTAAAGACACATGTGGCAGTTCCAGAAACAGCAGTAGTACATACAGTTGCCAATTTGGACACTCTTGTGGCTGTGATAGAATGTCAACAACCAGAAGCAGACTTGTACAGATTCATGGGACAAGTGATAATAACTCAACAAATGGAAGAAATTGTAAGACCACTGGGGCCAGAGAGTCTTTTACTTCGTGGAGCCAGACTAAAAAATAGAAAAGAAATTTTTGGTGTTGCTATATACACTGGAATGGAAACTAAGATGGCATTAAATTACAAGAGCAAGTCACAGAAATGATCTGCAGTAGGAAAGTCAATGAATACATTTTTGATAATTTATCTAATAATACTTATTTCTGAAGCCATCATTAGTACTATTTTGAAATATAGTTGGCAAACTGAAGAAAAATGGGATGAACCTTGGTATAATCAAAAAACAGAACATCAGAGAAATAGTAGTAAGATTCTGAAATTTATTTCAGACTTCCTTGCTTTTTTGGTACTCTACAATTTCATCATTCCAATTTCATTATATGTGACGGTTGAAATGCAGAAATTTCTTGGATCATTTTTTATTGGCTGGGATCTTGATCTCTATCATGAAGAATCAGATCAGAAACCTCAAGTCAATACTTCAGATCTGAATGAAGAGCTTGGACAAGTAGAGTATGTATTTACAGATAAAACTGGTATGCTGACAGAAAATGAGATGTAATTTCGGGAATGTTCTATTAATGGCATAAAATACCAAGAAATCAATGGTAGACTTGTACCTGAAGGACCAACATCAGACTCTTCAGAAGGAAACTTATCTTATCTTAGTGGTTTATCCCATCTTAACAACTTATCTCATCTTACAACCAGTTCCTCTTTTAGAATCAGTCCTGAAAATGAAACTGAACTAATTAAAGAACATGATCTCTTCTTTAAAGCAGTCAGTCTCTGTCTCACAGTACAGATTAGCAGTGTTCAGACAGATGGCATTGGTAATGGTCCCTGACAATCCAACTTCGCATCCTCCCAGTTGGAATACTATGCATCCTCACCAGATGAAAAGGCTCTAGTGGAAGTTGCTGCAAGAATTGGCATTGAATTTATTGGCAATTCTGAAGAAACTATGGAAGTTAAAATACTTGGAAAATTGGAATGATACAAACTGCTTCATATTCTGGAATTTGACTCAGATTGTAGGAGAATGAGTGTAATTGTTCAGGCACCTTCAGATGAGAAGCTTTTATTTGCTAAAGGAGATGAATCATCAATTCTTCCTAAATGTATAGGTGGAGAAATAGAAAAAACCAGAATTCATGTAGATGAATTTGCTTTGAAAGGACTAAGAACTCTGTGTATAGCCTATAGACAGTTTACATCTAAAGAGTATGAAGAAATAGATAGATGCCTATTTGAGGCCAGGACTGCCTTGCAGCAATGGGAAGAGAAACTGGCAGATGTCTTCCAGTTCATAGAGAAAGGCCTGACATTACTTGGAGCTACAGCAGTAGAAGACAGACTACAAGATAAAGTTCGAGAAACAACTGAAGGATTGAGAATGGCTGGTATCAAAGTATGGGTACTTACTGGAGATAAACATGAAACAGCTGTTAGTGTGAGTCATTTTCACAGAACTATGAACATCCTTGAACTTATAAACCAGAAATCAGACAGTGAATGTGCTGAACAATTGCAGCAGCTTGCTAGAAGAATTACAGAGGATCGTGTGAGTCAGCATGGGCTGGTTGTGGATGGGACCAGCCTATCTCTTGCACTCAGGGAGCATGAAAAACTATTTATGGAAGTTTGCAGAAATTGCTCAGCTGTATTGTGCTGTCGCATGGCACCATTGCAGAAAGCAAAAGTAATAAGACTGATAAAAATCTCACCTGAGTAACCTATAACATTGGGCACTCACACATGCGCTGGGGGGAAAAAAGAAGACTAGAAGGAAATATACCAAACTATTAACAGCGATTATTTCTAGGATAAGTGTGTGTTCCTTTTGTACTCAGGAGCACAAATAAGATATATTTTTACATTCTTAGTTTTTGAGTTCCAAACTGAGGTCTACTTTTTGGAAAAAAAGAATTGGAAGTAAACCAGGAGAGTTCTTCCTACCTAATTCCTCTGCCCAGACTAGGTATAGGTCCCATGATCTGAGAAGAGAGAGAAAACAATCAGAGGAGGGTGTGTCAGCTCCTCACCTATGAATCATAGTAAGTGATCAAGGAGAGAGAATGCCATCTCTACAGCACATCGGGTTAATTTTGTTATTGGAAAGTATGACTGGAGAGTGATGGCTGTGATGTTTGTATCAGTCAGCCTAAGCTAAGTTATGCTGCACTAACAAATACCCCCAAACCTAATGAACAAAGATCAACTCCTCCTTCATACTTCATGTTCCTCACGAGTCACTGCAGCTCTTCTCCAGTGTGCTTCACCCTAGGATTCAGAGGGAAGGAGGAGCCTCCATATGGGACAATGCCGGTCTCATGGCAGGGAGCAAAGGGAGCACGGAGGAGCCACAAAATGGGTGTTAAAGCTTCTGCTCAGATTTCATTGGCCAAAGCAAGTCACATGACCAAGCCTGCCATCCACAGGGCTGGGCTGGAAAACCTTCCCACAGGGACATTTAGAAAAAAATAATATATTCCTTTTCCACACCAATTTTTGGCTACAAATTCTCATTTTGGACAGATTCATGTTCCCCGTCTCCAGGAAAAATTAATTTATTTCTTTGGACGACTAATGCATAATCAGACAAGGTCATCAAATCAGAGGTCATCAACGACTCAGGTCTGTGTCCCAGTGGCAGGCTGGGAGGCGCAGGCTTCGTGCCTCGTCCAACCCCATGTGCGCCAGGCCCAAGCTCAGCAGACAGAAATGCCTCCGGCTTCCCAGGCAGTGGGGCCTGGTGGCTACTTGAGTTCATCTTGCTGTGACAAATAGAAACACTTGGGGTAGGTGCAAGGAAGTGAGCGGTGCAGCTTTTGGTGTGTTTGGCTTATTTTCTAGAATTAGTCAGCCATGTGCCTATGTGTATCATGCCATAAGACGGCAATTCACAGGAGGAAAACTGTCACTTTTCATAATTCAGAGCCTAGAATGATTGCACTGTTCCTCCAAAAGATGACTATCCCAGCCATCATAAAGGCATAATGACACTTGACAGATGGACTGGAAACACCACAGAACCAGAGAGCCATTTGTCACTGCTGGTGTTTAGACTGTCAGAGTTCTGGTGGACCTTAGCATTTTGCTTATTAGGAAAATGAAATGAAAAGTTGTCTGCTAAAAGCAGCACAGGTACCCGTAGCAATGGGTGCATTTCCTCCTGGGTCAAAAACCACATGGAAACCCCACATGTGCTTTGCGGGGAGGTTCTTCCTGCAAGTGGGATGGTCCATTTTGGAATCTGAATCCAGGGCTTTTGCCAGCACTTTCTTGGTGTGCGTCCAGGCCCACCCCTGTGGGGCCAGGCCAGGCACATTTTGGGCTATGGCCACCAAAGGGCTCAGTAAAGAGCCTTTTGCAGGCACGAGCCTGCTCCTGGGCGACAGCGTAGGAGAGAGCCCGGCACACCAGCTCAGCCATGTGGAACATGGCTTTGGAGGATGGACGTGAGGAGAAGTTAGCATGGTTCACAGAGAGACTGGACTAGGATTCTGCAGCTCTGGGCTCCAACTGTCTTTTCCGCTCCTATCTCTGTGGCCTCTGGGATTTCCCTGAGCCTCCATTTCCTTACATTTGAAAATCTGCCAGGGCATAGATGGACGTGAGGGTTCATGCAGAATTACCAATGGGTATGTGTGTGTCGCTGTGGGAGGGGTCTCTGGAGCACTTGGTGATGGCCGCTGCTGGACTGGGAGCTTGAGGCTCTTCTTCATCACCAAGGCAGACAGGAGGACAGCGCTGAATTCCAGTCATCCCATAAATACCATTTCACCCACATGCAGTTAATTTTTCAGTCCTTGCCACCCACAAACAGGAACCCACAGAACAGTTCCAGCCACAGACATATTTCCTTCGCCCCACACAATGTAGCCATGCTTTATTTTTTCCAAATAATTGCAACATTTTAAAACTGGGAGATTTCATAGAAAAATCCTAGTTTCCCTTGAAAAAAGAAGATTGAGCCACTCTGGGCTCTTCCCATCAGCAACATGGGCTCTGACTGAGCCACCACTGTCTCCTTCAGAAGGCAAGTTTGCTCTCATTCACCACAGGTGCCACCACTCCCTATTGCCTAAGGACTTGCCACTTAAATAATTGACATTTCCTGCTCTGTTTTTGCAGGCCTATGTGTTTGCCATCCTACCTTTCACAATTATTTGATATTGGATTTTTAAAAATGTATCAAATTCTCCTTTGAAAGGCATCAGTCCTATTAATACAAATATTTTATAAGCCTCCAACTTAACCAACCCAAATAACTAAAGTATATAGTTCTAATTTAACAGCATTCAAGATTCAATATTGTTGCTCTCTCCTCGGCATCACAGACGGAGAAGCATTTATCCCTATAAACAGGTCAGCAACAATATTTAAAAGATATATTATTCAATGCAGGTGTTGTGATAACTGGGTATGCATCTGGGAGATAAATGAAATTGCATGGAATGGTTTCCCTAAATTCTCAAAGTAGGAATGGCCTTCCTAGGTTTGACAGATGAATTTAACTACTTAAATTTATTTTCTGGTATTACAAACAAAATCAAAATGACAAAATGAGACAAATATATGTTGTATAAATGCAGACATCAGGCTAAATTTCCTATATATAAGTAACTCCTACAAATCAATAAGAAAAAATAAGACTGTTCTAGAGCAGTGATTCAAGTGGGGAACACGCGTGGGCAATTCTGGGCAGATTTTGCCATCACGTAGCCACAGCAGGAACTGTCATCTCTTCCCTTTAGATCCGTGGGTCTCTGTGTGAGGCTGACACAAGAGGAGAAAATCAGTAGTTGCTTCTCTGAGGATGTTGTGCCTTTGAACCCTTGGCTGCACCATGTGGCCTCTTGTTTCACAGATGGAGAATCTCACCCTAGGGTCACTGAGAAATCTAGATGCCGGGGCTGGAGTCCAGAACTGAAAGCTTTGGCCAAGCTGCTGGTTACGTCTGATGCAGACCAGCTCGGGTAACTTGCCTCTTGGCTGAAATATTGGCTGGTTGCTTGGAACTACACCCTGAGTCTGACCCCAGTGAACAGTGACCCAGCAGCTCCAGTATTGGACGCTGGAGGAAAAGAGCTGAGGAGCCACGGAGGGCTCGAGGCATCCTGCAGGAACCGCGCAGGTCTCACTCCGTGTGCTCCACACAGGCAGGGCACCCAGAACGCAGTCAGCCCCATCACACCCCTTGACCTCTGCCTGGGAACGTGTCCTCCACCCAAGGCAAAGCCCCCTCCCTTTGCAGCCTAAGTCCAACGCATGCAACATTCACGCAGCAGACAACGGGCTGTCCTTAAATCTACTCTCCCCTTCTGCTAGGCACAGAGGCTGGGGTCATGGCGACTCCTCTCCAGCTGTTGAGCCTCACCTCCTTTGCAGTCAGGTATGGCCAGCGGCAGGTGAGAGGAAGCCCTGTGGACAGTTTCTGGGATGGGTCATTAAAGAGGAGGGGTGGACACTGGGGGCCCCTGGACTCAGACCCCCATTCCCCAGCTGCCTGCTCACAGCCAATCCCTGCCCAGGACTTGGGCTTGGCTGGGGGGGCTGCCTTTCCCGTGGCCACTGAAGGGGGCAGAGGTGGGTCTGCTTCCACAATCCAGCAAGAGTAGAGCTTCCCGTAGGATAACAACCCCCCAACTACCTCTCAGGTGATGTTCCTAAAAACACCCCCAGGTGCTTCCTGCACCCAGGGGCTTAACCCACTAAATGCTCATATTGTGCTCACTCCACAGCCAACTGAAGTCGTGAGTTCCAATGCACAGCTATCCTCCAAGCAATGGCTCAGGGACCCATGGTGCTTCCTTCTGGGACACGGCCTCCACGTTTGCAGCAGAAATGCAAGAAAGAGTTGGAATCACATAATTTTTTCCCCAATGTTTTTAAATTGGAGAAGTTGTAGGTGTACAGAAAAATCATGCACAAAATGCAGAATTTCCATCTGGAAAGGCCAGGCTTGAGTGGATTCTATCACTACTGCCCTCTCCCATTGGACAGGGCTCGTCTCAGGACTCCAACCCCATGGGGGCCAGGAAATGCAGACGACTGTGGGGACACTTGGAGACCCTACAACAAAACTCACAGGGAAACATGGTTCTGTTTCCTGGGGCTGCCGTGACAGAGCACGATGGGCTGGCTTAAGGAAGAATTTATCATCTCACAGTTCTGGGGCTGCAAGTCCAGAATCGAGTTGAGGGCAGGGCCGAGCCTCCCCTGAAGGCTCTGGGGAAGCATCTTTGTTGCCGCTTCCTAGGCTCTCATGGCCTTCCCAGGCTGGCAGCTGCACCCCGCCAATCCCTGCTCCTAGGTCCAGGGGGTCGCTCCCAAGGGCCCCTTTGTCTTCAAACGGCTTCTGCTAAGGACAGTATCATGGATTGGGAGCCCAGCCTACTCCAAAACGACCTCATCTAAACTATTTACATCTGCAAAGATCCTCCTTCCAAAGAAGGTCCCATTTTGGGGTTCCAGGCGGGCATGGATTTGGGGGGTGCTGTCCAACCCAGCGCAGTCTCATCACTTGGTCTCTGCCTCTTTACTTATTCAGGAGATTGAAATTGGCCTAATCAGAGGGTCTTAACTGTGAATGTGCACTAAGTGGCCCAGAGAGGTTTTTCAAACCTCAGATTCCAGGAAGCCACCCTGAAAGCACTGAGTCAGCAACGCCGAGGATGGAGCCCCTGCATTTCGATGAAGCTCTTCCCGGAAGATTCTGAGGCATGCCTGTGGAAGAGAGCTACTGAACTTCCTTCCATCTCTCATGTCCTCTAATTCTGTGGTTTTCTACAGGTAGGAAAACACACAGAGAGCACGCGTGCCCAGAGATGCTCTGTTCAGGTCTTTGCCACCAGAATTCCAGAATGCTGAAGTGGGTCTTTGGTTCCGTGTTCCCTCCTAATAGACAAGACAAGCCTCCCAGCTCATCTCACTGAAATGTCCACACCAGATTCCGTTGAAGAGCATTCTCCTGACCTCATCCTGTTTTCATATTTCCCTTTATTCACCACAGCTCTCTCCAGTGCCCAGAGGTCAGCACTTTCTGGAAAACCAGCCTCCCGACACCCACAACCCTTGATGAGACCCCAAACTCATCTGCAAGTCTATCTCTTTAAACAGCTCCACAATTATCAATATGCATCTCTCCCTCTACATCTAAAACATTGTAAGCTCAATAATACCTTGTTCTATAAAACACACAGAATAGTTTCATATTCTGTCAAGGTTCATAAAACTTCACTTGAATTGATAGATAACTGGCATAAAATGGATAAAGGAGGTGTGCTGAATCAGAAGAAAATTGGATTTTATATTGATCTGAAACTACCTTTTCTCCTTTTCTTAAAGCCTCTGGCCTTTTCGACATTTTCTTCCATTAGATTAAACTAGAGAAAAATAAATGACCTAAGAGAAAAACAGAAGGAGCAATGGAAGCTATGGAGGGGTGGACAGGCTGACTTAGTGGCACGTGGGCTCCAGGAAGCCCTCTCGTAACTTTAGGCTGAGAAGTAAAGGATGAGGAGTTACAAAGAAGAGTGGGGCATGGGCGGGGTGGCTTCAGTTAGTTGCCTGCTTGAGCATACATACATGCTCTTACTAACTGTAGGGTGCCAGGGTTTCTGGCTGCAGAACGTTAGTTTCTGACAGTCTAGAGTAGACGGGATCCCGTCACTGGCGGGAGGCATGCAGCTGAGAGGCTTGGAGCAGGAACGGGGAACAACGGGCTCATGGTGGCGGGGTGGAACTCTAGCAGTCGGTCTGTTTTCTCTGCGAAAGAGGAAGGAAGAGCTCTCCTGACACCAAAATGACCAGGGAACATCTTCAGAATTCGAATTCTAAGCTGTGCTACCCTAAACGTACTTAGACACGTCAGCGATGGGGTCAAGATGGGGTGTCAGAGGTCTGTGCGGAGCAAGTGCGCCCCATGCCATCATCGCCCTATGTGCATGTGGTGCTCCACGGGGGAAGGACGGAGCCCGCCTCACAGGTGGTTGGAGTGCGGTCTCACGGTCACAAAATGGCTGCTGCATCTCTGTCTTGGGATCACAACGGATGCCTGGAGAGGGGAGGGAGAAACTGAAAAAAAAAAATCAGGTCTTTGGCTTCCAAGAAACCTAGGAACGACCCCCAGACCTGTGTGTGGGACCACCCAAGATGGGGAGTTTCCACTACCCAGGGTCATGCTTTCGTGGCCAGTCTTGCTTTTGTGGCCAGTGCCTTCTCTCAGGGGGCTTAGGAAAGCATTGGTCCACACCACAGTGGATCGGAACCCAGTTTCCAGCTGTCTGTGAAACTGCGAGGTCACGAGGAAGGCATATTCAAGTGCAGCTGCCCTGCTGGCTCTTCTCTGCCTAGCACGGGCTGGGATCTGTGCTACCATGAGCGGAAGCAGAGAGCGGGTCGCTCAGAGCCACTGAGGGCGTGTTCTCCAATGGCTGAGGCTTTTAGCAATTTGAAGATGGTCTGGCTGACTCTTCCACGGATCTGGCTTTGCTCCAGCAGCCTTTCCCTTCATAGAGTACTTACCTCCTCCAGAGAGAATTTTTATTCTGGGTCATTTACCACCTGGGAGCCTTTAGACAAGAGACGGTCCCTTTCTTAAGCTGCCTTCTTCTTGTGGCAAATATCCAATTTGCAGTGTTTGAGTCCTTGCTGTTGAGACAAACTCAGCCTTAGGTAGTAATGCCTTCAGTTGCAAATAGCAAAAAATGTGATGACTGCTGGTTAAACACATGAAGCTGGCTGTTTTCTGACAAAACAGGAGACAAGAGGTGGGCGATCTGTGGTTGGTACGTGGTACAAAGATGCAAACTCTGCCTCTTTGCCTCTCCCCTCCACCATCCTCAGTGGTTGGAGTGTGGTCTCATGGTCACAAAATGGCTGCTGTATCTCCAAGGAGAATTTTAATGCTTAAATCAGGAGAAGGAGGCAGGACCATATCTGGCATGTCTATCTCCTTTTATCAGGAAAATAAACGTTTTCCCAGAAACACCCAGCAGACTCCTGCTTATGTCTTCTTGGCCAGAACGCTGTTGTGTTACCATTCCTAGCAGTAAGGGAGTCGGGAAAAGCAGGATTGCCTCCTCAAATAAGATCGGATCTTCCTTAGTGCAGAGCAGTCAGGTATTGAAGGGGTCGAGTAGGACAACAGGCCAGAATGAGCAGAGCAACCAAGACTTTATCCACTTACTGCGATGGTAGAGGCAAGAGGCAAAGAAAAAGAAAAGCGTCGACAACCCAGTGTTCCACTGCCCCATGGAATGGAGTGGCGAGGTTGAGGTGGGTGCAGCACAGAGGGGGCAACCGTTTCGCTGATGAGGAGCCATGCACAAAGGCCCCGCCTCTTTATGGACCTGAGGGTCAGAGAGCATGCGGGGGAGGGCTAGGACCGGAAAGGTACTGGGTCAGAGTGGAGATGAGTGCCCCAGCCAAGGCCCTCAACAGGCCTGGGCTCGGAGTGGGGGGCGGGCTAGTGCCTGGCCAGCCAGGGGGCCCGAGCCCATGGCAGCCATGGAGGGCTGTGTGGGGAGGGCAGCTGCCCCGGAGGCCTGCCGGCGGCCTGTGGTCAGGTCTGGAAAATCACACAAGGGGTTTTACCAGGGTCTGGACTTCTCAGTTAGCAAAGGGAAGGGTGAAGGAAGATGGACGCACTGGGCTTGTGGCATCCTCACGGACAAGGGCCACAGTGCCTGCTCCTGACTCCCGACACACTCTGCACTCCCCCCACTGGAGAAGCAGCAATTAGCGGAACGAGCTGAGCAAAGCTTGCCTCTGTGGCTGCTTCTCCGCGGCTTCCCTCCTGCCTCCGTCACCTACATCCACGAGGCCCAGCTCCCCTCCCTGGCCCTCGGCAGGTCCCCTGTAGCCAGGCCTGCTGCTCCGGGTGGGGTGGCTGCCTGGCCTTAGCTCAGCTCACGGGAGTGGTCAGTGCCCGCAGCCTTCAGAAATGCTGGGGAGCCTGTCGCTCAGAGGCAGGGAGCGGGGCTGACAGCTGAAGCCTCCAAAGAGATTTTCTGCAACCTCAACTAAAAAAAAAAAAAAGATACAGAGGGACTCTTCAAAGCTACTTGAAACTAAGTGTCTGACCATTTTGTGGGACAGGGAGTACTTAACTGGGCAGTTTAGGCCTCCGTTTATTTGCAGGAAAGGAAAAAGTGGAAGCTTTCAACAGTGCAGTTACCTGCCCTAACAGGGTGCCGTTGGCGCTGGAGAGGGCACTGGAATCACTAATCTCGCGCAAGCTGACCAGAGCCAATCCCACCGCCTCTGTGCCCCAGCACACAAGATGGCGGCCACCAGCTGCCTCTGGGCTGTTGTCCTACTCCACCTGCCCTGCCGCTCACCCCAGAGCAATTACTGAAAGAGCTGCTTCTTCCACTCTGCAGCTTTTGGTCCATCACCCAGCTCTCAGCCCCCACACTCTGTTTACCCCTCATTCTCCAAGAGAAGAGCTCTGGGAGCACTTTGTGCGGTGACAGCGTGGCACATGCTTTTAGTTCTCCCTTCAGTGGTTCCTTCAGCACCCACGAGTGTTGTCTTCAGTTCCACCAGGGCCGCGATTTCCCACCCAGCGGTTGTGTGAGGTCTCCGTACCTCCAGCTCTAGAAATGAGCCCCAAATGGCTTAGGACAATCGCTCTATTCCATTTCCCTGGCTACATTTCATGGATGGGAGTGAAACCCAAACAAGACCAACTTAATATTTTCACTGGCAGTCAGAGGGCCTTCTTTTCTTCAGGGTGCTGGCAGGCTATACTTGAGCCTGGCCCTGGAGGAAGGCAGTCCCAAGAGCTGTTGGCAGCTGGCTTGGAATTTGGAACCTCCCTGTTACTGGTTTAGGGACCCTGATCAAGCTACACCTGAAGCTACAGTAATACATTTAGACTACAAGATTTATACATCAAAAATGTCCTTTTAATTGACCTGTTTCGCTCAAGTTCTCTCTTGCTAGAACCATCACATTTCCTGACTGATTCAGAGAAAGGCCAGAGGCTGTGCAGGTCTCAGAAGGAGCCAACTGGGGGTGATTCTTGCTCTGCTCCTTCCCCATGTTTGGAGATGAAAGCAGACAGCGTGATCTCACTGGCCTGGAGCCACATGAGGGAAGAGTAACTGTGGCAGTTTGATGTAATTATGAATTCCAAAAATATAATTGAATCATGCTTGTAAACTGATCTGTTAACCTGGGCATGATTAGGTTAGGATTAGGGCGTTGAGCCCCACCCCTTGGTGGGTGGGGAATTGAATATAAAAGGCAAGGCAAAGGACAGTTGAAGCAGTCTCTTGAAAAGCAGTTTTGATGTTGGAAAGAAGGCCCCAGGAGAAGAGAAGCAAGCCGTCTGCCTGATCGTCTGCAGCTGACCTTGTGGAGGAAACAGGAGCTAAGCCCGGAGAGAAACGCAGCCCCGGGAAGAGAGGAACCCCAGAAGCCTGAACCCTGGCAAACGCCGGCAGCTGTCTTGCTCTAACACATGGCAATTGACTGTGGTGAGAGAAGAAACTTAATGCTTTATGGCCTGGTATCTGTGGACGTCTACCCCAAATAAATACCCTTCATAAAGACCAACCCATTTTTGGTATTTCACATTAGCACCCCTTTGGCTGACTAATACAGTAACGGTGCCCTGGAGGCTGTAAGCTGTGGATTCACCTTCTAAGACCCCACCTGCCCCACGCAGGGCAGCGTGACACCAGCACGGATAGGGCAGGTGTGCGGTCAGCCCTGCCAGGAACATGGGGTGCTTCAAGGTCGGGTCACGGTGCCTCTGGGCAGCAGCAGAGCCCAGGTCAGGCTGCAGATGCTGAAGTCTTGTGTCTGGGCTCGGACCCAGCTGGATTACCCACTAAGTGAGGATGTGAATGGCGTGGCCTTCCCGGCCTCAGTCTTCTCATCACCTGAAGTGGAAGTATCAGTAGCACCTGCCTCCTTGGGCTGGCCGGGCAGGTAGGACAATGAAACAACATGGGAGGGGCCAAGGCGGGGGAGTTTATTTCCCCAGCCCCTCCTGGCCCGGTGACCACAGCTGGCCGTGTCCCTTGACATTACTTAGAGAGTCTCTCCTTTTCATCCCACTCGGGCCTGGGGTAATGGACCCTCTCTCTCACTAAGCCCTGGGCTCTGCAGCCCCCCCCCGGTGGGCTCCCCACCCCTTACCCACAATTTTGTAAATAGTCTCAAATTGCCCTCATGATTCCCGCCAGGTTGCTGAGGGACAGACCATTCCACTTGCTGCTACCCAGCCTGCTTGTATATTATAATTTACACAGGTATTATTTGTTTTCACTGAGAACAGGGTACGGAGCATCGCATCGAGGTGCTCAATTAACATGAATGAATAAATGAACGAACGAACGAGTGGCTTCAGTTTCCAGGTCCTGGGGGTGAACCCCAGCCTGAGGCAACTGTGAAAGTGAGGAGAGGGGCTGGGCCGCAGATCACTGCGCTGTCACCCTCTTCCAATGCAAGACCTGCCTCTTAATTCCCACCATTCAGGAAAACTGGGCAGACGTGGGCAGCAAAAAGTAACCAATTCCAGCCACAAGAACCAACTGATGGGCGTCACGTGGCCCAGTGAGCACCAGAGCCAGCGGACAGCCTCCCAGGGCCAAATCCCGACAGAAAGTAAACTTGTTGCACTTAACACGAGCCAGCAAATGGCGATGCACCGGCCGAGGCCAAGTGGACCAGATGCTCGGAGGCCAGGGGCTGCAGGCACACCCAGCACAGGTGGGCAGCTTCAGAGGAGGAGGGCAAAGCCGAATCCTCTGCAGCCTGATGTGACGGGACTCCTGACCATTTCACCGTCGGCAGCAGAACGAGGAGACTAAGAAAGGAGAGAGAATTCCAGCAAATGGAACGGCTCTCAAACAAGGGAGAGCACAGAGCCAGGAGGGCAAGAAAGATGGTCACAGAGGCTGAAACGCAGAGGGCAAGGGGAAGAGTGCTGGAAAAAAGGAAAGGAATTTGTTCTTCATCCCCAAAACCAGGAGACGTCCCCAGGGCTTTAAGTCAGGACTTGACCCCAGCATCCAGAAGAGAGAAGGGGCAGAGGAGGAGACAAGGCTTGGGATGGACCTGAGAGA
>JAKSZT010018369.1:55327-77012 GCA_026826555.1 Tolypeutes matacus
CCGTTCTTGGGGGACAGTCTTCCTGTAGCTTGCTTTACCTCATCCCTCCTCCTTTCCTGCAGAAGGAAAACCATTGGCTGGTGTCCTAAGCTCTTTTGGGGGCAGGGAGACGAACCTGGGTTTGCAGCCCATTTCTGCACAGGCTATTTATCTCACACAGATGCGGGAAGTGAAATTTGATGACGTGCTCTGCTCTGAAGGCGCGAACAGGAGCCGAGCCCGCTGCACAGAAAGGGAGAAAATGAAGCATTATTGCTGCAAGAAAGGGGCCTGATTGGGCTGCCTTGGAGTCAGACACGGCTGCCAAGTTGTCTGAAACCTAGGCTGCAGGCGAGTGGGGGGCGGGCGCTTCCTCAGCCTGCAGCTCTCAGCCACAGGGTGACGCAGCCTCCATCCGGCCTTTGAAATGAGCGGAAAAGCCACAGCCCACTCTGGGGAGGACAGGGGTAAGGGGAGCAGCGTGGGGGCATCACAGAGGGGACCCCGTGGTTCCTGGCGAGCTGGTCCCCAGCAAGAGATGATGCTGGTGGAGGCTGCCCCTGCATGCCTCCAGGGTAGGTCCCTCTCCAGGCCCCTCAGTGCATCAGTCATGACTCTCTAAGCAGAAGGCTCTTCAGAGTGATTTGAAAAAAAATAAGGGGATGGATTAAAGGGCACATGTAGCTGCCAAGATCAGGGGTTTGAGGTGGGGCAAAGCTGCTGCAGGAGGTGGCAGTCTCTAATTCCCGCACTCCGTGCCCCTCTTGGTTTCAGTCCCTGCGGGGCCCTTTTCTGTGCCTTCACTGGAGAGGAGACGGGACGCTGGCAGGGCAAGCCTGGCCATGGTTTTGGAGTCGGGCTTCTCCACCCAAGTCATGTCAAGTCAGCCTGTAGGCATTGCTTCTGGAAGGAAAACTGGGGTGCTGGGTTCTCACGTGCCAAGTGGGGATAATCGGACGACTGCGTCATCTGTTATCCAAATTGCAACACGTCCAAACACTAGTAAAATGGCACTGACATGGCAGGTGTAAACGGAGGCCATCCTGGACCCGGGGGGGGAGGCAAGCAGGCACCCCAGTAATCTTTGCGCCTCGCTCGCAAGCTGCTGTACACATTGAGATGATGCTCCAAAGTTTAGCAAACTGTGGAGCAAAGAGAGTGATTGAAAATGCTTTTTAAAAGAGTGTCCCTGGCGCTCTGTGTCTGGAGCCTGGTAAGGTCGCGGCAGTGGGCAGGGCAAGGGCATCCACTGTGAAGACCCCACGTGGCGGGTGCCTGGCTGGTGGCATCCCAGCTGCCCCTCTGATGGCCTCCGGCCTGACTGGCACACAGCCTGGGGTTTCCCAGGGGAGGCTCGGCGGTGAATGTGTGGCTCCAGGGGCCTGCTGAGGGCTGACTCTTGTCAGGCTCTCTGATGGCTGGTTTGTGGGAAGGTTGGGGCCTTGCTCCAGGGGTGACCTGGCAGGACCACCCATGACATTCTGACCGCCCGACAACCCCCTTGCCGTCCCTCCAGGAACTCGACAAAGGGTGTTTCCACCTTTGGTCCTGGCTTGTGGAATGTGCTCAGTTTCTACGATAGCCAGAGCCTGGGCCCTTTCGTCCCTTTGTGATGTTTTGAAGAAAAAGAAATCATTAGTTTGATTGTTGTCAGACCATTCAGGTGGAAATAAAATGTGCTTTCTCAACTCTTCGAAAGAGCAGAGCAAATGGGGTGCTGGGTTCTCACGTGCCAAGTGGGGATAATCGGACGACTGCGTCATCTGTTATCCAAATTGCAACACGTCCAAACACTAGTAAAATGGCACAACTTCCCAAAGCACTGTCCTTAAAACAATCTTGTGTCTCTCCCAAAACAAAGCATAATTTTGAGGCTTTGGGTGGGCGCTGCTCCGTGCCGCTTGGCCCCGCTCCCCTGGCTCACTTCTGTTTCCATGCCGTGGTCTCAGCTGAAACACCATGGCCTCTTGCCGCTTTCACCTGACCCCGACCCCCTCCCTAGACTAGGACAGGTGGTCCCGAATGCCCGGTTATCCTCCCACGGTAGCACGCCTTGTCCTGCTTGGGCTGAGGAGGGCGTTGGGGGGGGTGGTTTGCCCCTGGTGGTTGCCCGAGGGCCCAGCGGATGTGGCAGCGTCATCCTGAAAGGTGCTGGTTCCTGTGCCCAGGGGAAGAAGAGGGCTTGGAGGGCCTTGCTCAGGAAAGGAAGCACACCAGCCCCAAGGTGACGCTCGTCACTTAGGTCTACAGCTCCCTGGCTGGAGCTCAACACGGGCGCCAGGAGGGTGCAACCTGCCACCTGCCTGGAGGGGAGACGGGGAGATTCTGCAGCAGACCCAGCTACCACACATCGCGCTTCTGGGCCCCAAATATTTATCTTTTCCTTTTCTCTGTGTATGAAAGAGTCTCATTCCTGTCACAAGGTCTACATCTCCGAAGTCCCATCCAGAGACAGCTTCTCAAAGCTCGAGATTCCTGGGCAACACATAGTGCTCCCTGCATCCATTCTGGATGTGGTCGCTCTTGATTTGGAGGCAATTTATTGACCATCCATACACCCAAAATACGATAATGGCATAGGACCCAGAACCGGCCGTTGGGAAAGGGAGGGACTAGGAGACACACTTGTCAATGATCCACGGCAGTTCCACGTCCCATTGGGCAGATGCTAAAAGGGCCTCTGTCCTGGAAATGGGAATATCCTTTGATTGGGCCATAATTCAGATCCTGGGTTGGAGCGTCAAAGACCAGTTGTATCCTTGGCCTTTTTCCAGGATCCTTGGTCCGGGCCAGTTCAGGTCTTCCTGGAAGCAGTCCATGAGACAAGGTTATAAATGGCAGTGAGTGCTGGAGGAATAATTAAGCCATAGGGGAAGGAGGAGGAGTAGATGGGGCGCGCTTTCAGCCCAGGATGCAGGCCTGGCCCCTGTGAAAGGAGCGAGGGAGGGAAGGGGGCCCAGGAGGAGGTGCCTCGGGCTGTGGCACAGAAGAGCAGGGCTGGGAATGCTAGGCCAGCACGGCACCAGCGCCCCGTCCCAAGTGCTCTGACGAATCCACAGGCGGCGGCTGGGGCTGCTGGTCAGTTGTGCCCCCACCGCGGGTTCTCTCGGAGATCACGTTGCCGCACTCCCGTGGCCCCCTCTGGGGCCGAGGCGCTTCCTCAGCCTGCTCCCCACACGTACGAGGTTGAGGGTCCTCACTGCAGACTTCTTTAGCCCAGACTTGTGGTGTCTGTTTGCAGTCCAGCTCATTAAAACTTTGTCATCTTATATTTTTTATTCCAGTCATTTCAAGGTGTCAATTGCCACATCTACCATTCTTAAACACATTTCCCCTTTCTGTCTCTCTTCCCCTTGATTTATTTTTGAATGCAGAAAGCCTAAGCGTGTTTGGTGGTAGAGCTACACTCTGTTTCAGTTTGCAAAGGGCTGCCAATGCAAAATACCAGAAATGAGTTGGCTTTTATAATGGGAATTTATTAGGGTAAAATCTTAGCATTCCCAGGCTGTGAAGATGTCCAAATCAAGGCATCATGAGATGCTGTCTCAACCAAGGTAGATTGCTGGTGGCCCTGGACTCCTGCCATGTGGCAAGCAAGACGGCTCTGCCGAGGGCGCTGCCTGCCCCTCCAGGCTCCCACCTCCCCGGGCTCAGCTGTGGCGATCAGGCATATGGCTCATCTCTCCCCAGTCCTCGTCTCTTCAGCTCCGGGCTGCTCTGCTGATTCCAGCCTCTGGCCTCTCACTCAGCCTCTGGGGTTTCTCTGTCCTTCTGCAGCTGCAGGCGACCCCTGAGTCCTCTCTCACATGGCAGGGTAGAATGGCACTTTCTCTGTGTGCCTCTGCTCTAAGTCCTCAGTTTATGTAAGACTTCAGGGAGAGGACTAGGACCCACCCTGGGCCCTGCAGTCTAATCAAAGGCTCTGGGTTGAAGTGATCTAGCCACAGGGTCCATTAACTGAATCTAACCAAACGATTCTATGTACAATAGGCTTACATGAACAGGAGTTAGCTGAAGAACATAACTTTCTGGGGTCCACAAAAGACTCAAACCAGCTCATTCTACCCACTGGACCCTAGAAATACATGTTTTTTCCATATGCAAAATACATTGATTCCATCACAGCATTTCAAAAATTCTTAAATCATTTCAGTAGCAATGCTAAGTACAGAATCTCATAAAAGCCATTATAGTCATGCAGTCTGTCTTGGGGCAAAATTCCCCTCGGGCTGTAGACCTGTGAAACTTAGAAAACAAGTTATCTGTTTCCAACATACAAAGGAGGGGCAGTCACAGAATACAAGTTCCTATTGCCATAGGGAGAAGTTGGAAGGAAAACAAGGGTCACAGGTCCCAAACAGTTCTGAAAACTTGTCGGGCATACTCCACTAGATTTCAAAGTCTGAGAGTCATCTATAGAAGATGGTTTCTTCTCGTCGGGGCCTCATGGAGTGATGAGGGCTTCCCAGGGCCATCAGCAAGCATCTGGGTGAGCTCTAGGTCTCAGCCCCCAAGAACATTGGGGTGACGGCCACTCTTCCCAGTTTCTAGGGCACAGGCCAGCCCTCTCAGAACAGCAGGGTGGCAGCCTAACTCCCCAGCCCCCACGGAGTGTGCTCCGCCCTTTCTGAAGGTTGGGGTTCAGAGCCCTCCCTGAACAATGAGGTGGAAGGCCTACCCTCTTCAAATGTGGGGGCAAACTCACCTTTCTGCACACATGAGTGGGGTCCCTCTCTTGGCCCAAGACCTCAGCTTCCATGGTTTGGCCCTTGAAGTTGTTTTTACTTCAGTCTCTCCCTTTTCTGTCCCTTTTCATCCAGACAGGCTGTGGTTTTGTTCGTAGAGCGCTCATAAAAAGCTTGCTGGCTTAACATGCAGGAAGCAGGGATCCAAGCCGTCAGACAGCAAGGCTTTCCACAGCTCCTTTCTGAATAGCTGCATTTCCAATCCTAACTTTCAGGAAATGGCTGGCTGGTTCCAAGTTCAGTTAAGTCCCCACGTGGGACCTATTCTCTGGGGACTTGTTTTCTGGAAGCTCAGAATTTCCCAACCATAAATTTCTGGTGTCTTTGTGCCTAGGAGTTCAATTATCAGCTTATCTCTTCCCTCTCACATTTTACTATAAGCTGAGAATTCAGACCACACTTTAGTTTGGAAATCTCCTCAACTAAATGTCCAAGCTTGGCGTTTTCAAACTCTTTCTTCCATCTAACATCAGGAGCCAATTTTGCCGAGTTTTCTGCCACTTTACAACACACTTCCCTCCAGTTTCCAGTAACAGTTTTATCATTTCCTTCTAAGTCCTCATCAAAAGTCTCTTTAGTGTCTGTATTCTACCAACAGTCTCTTCAAAGCACTCTGGCCCTTCTCTACCAAGCATCTCACAGTTCCTCCGTTCTTCCCCTTACCCGTTTGTAAAACCATCCCAGCATTTTTGGTATTCACATAGCAGCACCCCACTCTCTCAGTACCAATCCTGTCTTGTCCAACTGAGAGACTTTTTGATGCCTTGATGCCCTAGCCAAGGGTTTTGCTCAACAGCCTTCTCGGTTCTAGCTTTTATTGATTGGGAATAAAAAGCAGTCCCCTTTCTCACCCTTGCTAATCCGTGAACTCTTGGTCTCTTCCTATTCCCTTTCTTTCCTGCTTGCAAACTGGACTGTCCTTTCCTGAGCTCATGCCTTCGTTGTGTAACCGGTTAAGGGACGCCGTGAGAAACCAGCACGTGAAGTGAGCCCCTTTGTTGTCCTCCTCTTCACCTAGAACGACAAGCCCAGTAGGGACAGTACCTGCTGAGACCTGCCACCGGTTGCATTGAATGGAATCTCCCACCGTAGCCTAAGAGCCTTCCGTCCTTCCAGCCTCCAGCACCCTGTCCTCACTGCGCATCGCTCAGGCTCTCGGGCAGTACCGTGGATGCCTCTGTCAAGACAGCCCAGTTGTGCTGAGGCAAGAAGCAGCCCTCCAGTTTCAGCCGCTCTGCTGGTCTTGGCTGTTGGCAGTGGCCCGTGCCCCTTGTCGTCATTCAGGGACCCGGGGTGATGCAGCAGTCACCATTCCAAATACTTCTGCTCCCAGGCCCAGAGGGGAAAGAGAGTGCTCGAAGGGCTTACACCCAAATCCAGTGCCCAGTCTGCACATGATGCTCACGTCTGCTTACAACCAGATGATCAGGCCCTATCCCACGACCCCACCCCTGCAGAGGGGCTGGCGAGGGCAGTTCCACACGCGTCAGGTGGGGGGCAGCCAGAGGAGTTGTTGAGGGCCGCGGAGCAATGGCCCGCCCCCCAGGCTGGGGCAGGCGCAGCCCTTCCGGCCTAGTGAGGGGCGGGACGGGGCCCTCCCTGGGTGTACCTTCCTGCGACCTCCACCCCACTCCTGCCCTGTTTTCTCCTACCTCAACGATCCACTGCTGTTCCTCTCCCTGCTCCTGGAACAGTGTGGGGCAGAAAGTGCTGGAAGACCCCACAGAGTGGGGACAGAGGAGGCAAGACGAGGGTTAGAGGGAAGCAGAGGGGATGTGCGGGAATGGGCTCGAGGAGTCAGCCAGCCTGTCCTTCCCGGGGCGAGGGGCTGTCCGCCGTCTCCAGGGAGAGCCTTAAGGCCCAGAGAGCAGTGTTGGCTTTTTCTCTTCTACGCTGGATGTTTCAGAATTGTGCCTTTGCTGTGTTCTATGAGGACTTCGTAATGTTGGCTTTTGTAGTATTTTTTAAAAGAAAATATGTTGCCAAGATTTTGAAGTGGATTGCTTCATGCTAAAATCCAGCTGTGTCGGTGTGGGAATAGTTAGGTTGCTGTAATGGAGCCCCATACGATGGTGCTTAAGTAAAGCGGAAGTTTATCGTTGACCGTACACCTGGCGGTCTGCAGTGAGTGTCCAGGGTAGGCATAGCAGCTCCACGGACCCAAGGCCCTCTTACCTCGATGTTCTCTGTCCCTGGCCTTCCACGACACCCCCAAGCCCACAGTCCAGCCAGGAGGGAGGGGGGAGGGGGCGGGGCGGGCTCAGGTCTTGCCTTTAAGGGTGAAACTTGTACGATGAGCAGCTTCTACTTGCCCACACTCAACTGGCCGGAATTTCATCAAACAGCCACACACAGCCACAAGGAAAGCAGGGAATGGAGTTGGATTCTGGGGCTCATTAGGATGACGGGAGAGTGGGCACTGGGGGGACCCAGCAGCCACCGCCAGCTCGCCCTGTGGTCTCCCCGAAACACTGACTGTGGCTGGAGCTGGGGTGCCTGCTCCCTCAGGGGGCCACGTTCTGCCCAGCGAGCCGTGGTCCCAGCCCAGCACACCCGGCCCGTTTCCTTCCCGCCCCTGGCAGGGATTTGAGTTTGGGACCTTTGCATTATACCATGCAGCTTCCACTTCGTACTCACGCCAACCGTAAAAGCAGCCCCCACAGCTTTGAGCACAGGCACAGCTTTTCCAGTGGGAGCCGCGTGTGCGTCTGCGGGGCCCTCTGAGCCTCCCGGCAGTCACCAGCAGCACAGCTCCCCGATGCCTCCAGAGTGGGGCTCGGTGCTCACGGGACACGTGGAACCACCATCCGCTGCCCCAGGAAGCTTCTGTAGCAGCTAGTTTAGGCCAGCGTCCCAGTGTTTGGAAAACTGGAGCTCTGCCACTTGCGTGGGTCACTCCGTACATGTACAGTGTTTGCTTCTCAAGTTATTAGTGCAGCAGGTACAATATGAGGGCAAGTGAAACATCACCCTTCTTGACTTCAGAGCGTCTTGCTAGGCCAGCAGGAGGTTGGCGCATGAGTTCACGTGTTTGCACGGTCTGGGTGGCTCTCTCCCCATCCCAGGGTCACACGAAGGCCCAGCATGTCTGGAGCTGGTGCCTCGTAGCCGGTTGCTTGCTGCCGCATGGCTCCTGGAAGGCGTCCTGAGCTTTAGCCTGAGGATTGTCCCCCTGACTTCCAAGACCACGGCTTCTGGTGCTCAGTTGCCTCGAGACCCCTGCACCAGCCTTTGGTTTCTACCAGGCTCTCTGCCTGCCACACCCTGTTACGTTGCCTGTTTTGCTTGTCACGTAATGAAATAGTCCCATCCTGGCGGGTACATACTCATTGCCCTGAGCACCCCGATTGCTCCCACTTACCTTCTTCCACTGTGCTCTCCTCTGGGACCCCCGAAACCCTCCCCAAGGTTCAGTAACTGGAGCATTCAGTGCTTCTTAATATCAAGCATTGGTTTCCAGCCTTTATCGTTTGGGGGCTGCATGATAATATAATAAAAATAGAAGAACTGTAACAAACACAGTAAATGTGACACAGTATCATAATAACAACTGGGACTGGGTAATCTCACATTATCCTCTTTGAAGAACCTAAATTTTTGTAACCAAAGGTTTTGAAAATTTAAAGTGTCCTCTGCAGCATGTTTTCACCTTCTAATCCAAACTCTGCAGCAAGAGAGCACTGAGTCTTGGCTTCCTTTGTGGGGCAGAGGTGGATGGAAATTGTGCAGTGGGAATAGTGGTGGAGAACCTCCTATGACACCAAGTCACAGTGCGGGTTAGTATCTCCTATGCTGCGCTGCCAACTAACAAGAAGCACAGGGCTGGTGCAGGCGCCGTAGGTCTGCTGCCGCGGGCCTCACGACTGCTACAAAGTGCTCGGGGAGTTGAGCAGAGGGACCTCTTACCTGTCCCTTTCTTCCCCGTTTCAGAGACTGACTTATTGGCACAGAGATGAGGGTGGGTGCGTTGTCCCAAGCCAAATGCTTTGATGCTTGTGTGTCCGTGCACACGTGCCGGGCATTTTGAGACAGTGGCCCGTGAGGGACCTGACGGCGACTTGATTTTCCCTTTCTTCTGCCCAGTGGCGAGCAAATGGTGTTGAGGAGATGCTTTTGTTTCCATGAAGCTCCTCTCTACTTCAAAACCGTCAGAGGGTTTTGAGGATGACCCCTCAGGAAGCGGCTGGGATGGTCAGCAGTCACCATTCGTGTCCCTGCCTGCCTTTGCTAAGATGCCGCCATCTTTGTAGTATGAATACTTTGGAGTAGAATTCCCTAAAGGGTGCCTTCCTGGGAGACGGGTCACTAAACACAGGGCTATTTTATGATCTCAGAAGACAGTGTGTCTGGAAGCAGGGAGTTCCAGGGTTGGTCCAGAGGCTCACTCAGCTCATCAGGAGGCAGGCTCTTCCCTTTTCTTCCCTCTGAAACCCGCATTGTGACATCAGGGCCTCCTACCTAGAACCACCCCAGCTTTGAGCGTTGCCTGACAATGTCCAGGCACAGGAAGAACAAGAGGAGAGCCCGCCATATGCTCGTCTCTTTTCCAGAAGCACTCAGCAGATATCCGTACAGCTCCGGTCAGGATCGGGCCATGGATGCAAGTAAGGTTGGGAGAGTGTATCAGTCAGCGTAGCTATGTTATAGTGCAGTAACAAATGACATACAAAACTTAGTGGCTTTCAATAACGGTTTTATTTCTCAAACACATTCTTGTCCAAGTGATTGTCCAAAAAATTGGAGGCAGCACTGCTCCATATTTTCTTCATTCAGCAACCAAGACTGAAGGAGCAGCTGCTATCAGGGACACATCAGTCTCATGGCAGAGGGATACAGAGGTGTTGGATCTATGGAATGACTTACAGCTTTTGTAGAAAAGAGGAACACATGTCTTCACTCAAATTTCATTGGCCAAACTGGGATTCATGACCAAGCCTGACATAAATGGAAGGGAAAAGCAGCCCTCCAACAGTGAGGGCAGGGTAGGGTGGGCGGAAATTATCTTGAACAAATAATTTGACCTAAGTGTCTGGCAGACTCCCACACCAAGGAGAGAGGAAGAGCAATGGCTGATGGGTGGAAAACCAACGCAGTGTGCCCCCTGGTTGGATGCAACTGTGATGGAGGGCTCAGTGTAGCTCAGAGTTGCCTTACACGCTGCCCCTGTCTTTCTGCCTCCTTCCCCAGGGCCTTAGCCGGGAACTCGCTCTGCCTGCACCCACCTGTGGCGTGGAAGTGCATCCCAGCAGCCAGCGACGTTTGCCCATGGGGGCAACTCTCAGCCGAAGCGGGACAGGAGCTGGCAGGTAGATCTTCTGTGTTTAATTCTGTGTCTCCTGTAAGGTCCTCGGGGAACCAAGTCCCTGTTGTTTACAGCGGTGACTTTGATCTGGCCCTGTTCTATTCTCACCCTTGTCCCCCAAATAAACTACCTGCCCCCGAGTCCTTGCCTGAAGCTGTGCTTCTGCAGGAGCTCAAATTAAGACACAGGCATGAAGTTCGTGTCAGAATCCTTCAGAGGCTTGGCCAGCTGTCTGTCTCGAGCACCTGTTAGTGGAGCTGAGAAGAAGCCCTGCCTCCTTGCTGCCCTACTGAGGGATGGAAAGCTCAGAAAGTGCAACACAGGTGTTATGGTAGAACTCCCCACTGCGTTTCCACCTCCCCGCTGATAAGCAGCGGTGCTGTCAGGGATGGCTGACGCCCCTGAGGCCGTGAGGCTTTGGGCCTCTCCATCGTCTCTCAGGTCCATCCCAAGCCTTGTCTCCTCCTCTGCCCCTTCTCTCTTCTGGATGCTGGGGTCAAGTCCTGACTTAAAGCCCTGGGGACGTCTCCTGGTTTTGGGGATGAAGAACAAATTCCTTTCCTTTTTTCCAGCACTCTTCCCCTTGCCCTCTGCGTTTCAGCCTCTGTGACCATCTTTCTTGCCCTCCTGGCTCTGTGCTCTCCCTTGTTTGAGAGCCGTTCCATTTGCTGGAATTCTCTCTCCTTTCTTAGTCTCCTCGTTCTGCTGCCGACGGTCAGGAGTCCCGTCACATCAGGCTGCAGAGGATTCGGCTTTGCCCTCCTCCTCTGAAGCTGCCCAGCTGTGCTGGGTGTGCCTGCAGCCCCTGGCCTCCGAGCATCTGGTCCACTTGGCCTCGGCCGTTGCATCGCCATTTGCTGGCTTGTGTTAAGTGCAACAAGTTTACTTTCTGTCGGGATTTGGCCCTGGGAGGCTGTCCGCTGGCTCTGGTGCTCACTGGGCCACGTGACGCCCATCAGTTGGTTCTTGTGGCTGGAATTGGTTACTTTTTGCTGCCCACGTCTGCCCAGTTTTCCTGAATGGTGGGAATTAAGAGGCAGGTCTTGCATTGGAAGAGGGTGACGGCGCAGTGATCTGCGGCCCAGCCCCTCTCCTCACTTTCACAGTTGCCTCAGGCTGGGGTTCACCCCCAGGACCTGGAAACTGAAGCCACTCGTTCGTTCGTTCATTTATTCATTCATGTTAATTGAGCACCTCGATGCGATGCTCCGTACCCTGTTCTCAGTGAAAACAAATAATACCTGTGTAAATTATAATATACAAGCAGGCTGGGTAGCAGCAAGTGGAATGGTCTGTCCCTCAGCAATCTGGCGGGAATCATGAGGGCAATTTGAGACTATTTACAAAATTGTGGGTAAGGGGTGGGGAGCCCACCAGGGGGGGCGCTGCAGAGCCCAGGGCTTAGTGAGAGAGAGGGTCCATTACCCCAGGCCCGAGTGGGATGAAAAGGAGAGACTCTCTAAGTAATGTCAAGGGACACGGCCAGCTGTGGTCACCGGGCCAGGAGGGGCTGGGGAAATAAACTCCCCCGCCTTGGCCCCTCCCATGTTGTTTCATTGTCCTACCTGCCCGGCCAGCCCAAGGAGGCAGGTGCTACTGATACTCCCACTTCAGGTGATGAGAAGACTGAGGCCGGGAAGGCCACGCCATTCACGTCGTCACTTAGTGGGTAATCCAGCTGGGTCCGAGCCCAGACACAAGACTTCAGCATCTGCAGCCTGACCTGGGCTCTGCTGCTGCCCAGAGGCACCGTGACCCGACCTTGAAGCACCCCATGTTCCTGGCAGGGCTGACCGCACACCTGCCCTATCCGTGCTGGTGTCACGCTGCCCCGCGTGGGGCAGGTGGGGTCTTAGAAGGTGAATCCACAGCTTACAGCCTCCAGGGCACCGTTACTGTATTAGTCAGCCAAAGGGGTGCTAATGTGAAATACCAAAAATGGGTTGGTCTTTATGAAGGGTATTTATTTGGGGTAGACGTCCACAGATACCAGGCCATAAAGCATTAAGTTTCTTCTCTCACCACAGTCAATTGCCATGTGTTAGAGCAAGACAGCTGCCGGCGTTTGCCAGGGTTCAGGCTTCTGGGGTTCCTCTCTTCCCGGGGCTGCGTTTCTCTCCGGGCTTAGCTCCTGTTTCCTCCACAAGGTCAGCTGCAGACGATCAGGCAGACGGCTTGCTTCTCTTCTCCTGGGGCCTTTCCAACATCAAAACTGCTTCTCAAAAGACTGCTTCAACTGTCCTTTGCCTTGCCTTTTATATTCAATTCCCCACCCACCAAGGGGTGGGGCTCAACGCCCTAATCCTAACCTAATCATGCCCAGGTTAACAGATCAGTTTACAAGCATGATTCAATTATATTTTTGGAATTCATAATTACATCAAACTGCCATAGTTACTCTTCCCTCATGTGGCTCCAGGCCAGTGAGATCACGCTGTCTGCTTTCATCTCCAAACATGGGGAAGGAGCAGAGCAAGAATCACCCCCAGTTGGCTCCTTCTGAGACCTGCACAGCCTCTGGCCTTTCTCTGAATCAGTCAGGAAATGTGATGGTTCTAGCAAGAGAGAACTTGAGCGAAACAGGTCAATTAAAAGGACATTTTTGATGTATAAATCTTGTAGTCTAAATGTATTACTGTAGCTTCAGGTGTAGCTTGATCAGGGTCCCTAAACCAGTAACAGGGAGGTTCCAAATTCCAAGCCAGCTGCCAACAGCTCTTGGGACTGCCTTCCTCCAGGGCCAGGCTCAAGTATAGCCTGCCAGCACACCCTGAAGAAAAGAAGGCCCTCTGACTGCCAGTGAAAATATTAAGTTGGTCTTGTTTGGGTTTCACTCCCATCCATGAAATGTAGCCAGGGAAATGGAATAGAGCGATTGTCCTAAGCCATTTGGGGCTCATTTCTAGAGCTGGAGGTACGGAGACCTCACACAACCGCTGGGTGGGAAATCGCGGCCCTGGTGGAACTGAAGACAACACTCGTGGGTGCTGAAGGAACCACTGAAGGGAGAACTAAAAGCATGTGCCACGCTGTCACCGCACAAAGTGCTCCCAGAGCTCTTCTCTTGGAGAATGAGGGATAAACAGAGTGTGGGGGCTGAGAGCTGGGTGATGGACCAAAAGCTGCAGAGTGGAAGAAGCAGCTCTTTCAGTAATAGCTCTGGGGTGAGCGGCAGGGCAGGTGGAGTAGGACAACAGCCCAGAGGCAGCTGGTGGCCGCCATCTTGTGTGCTGGGGCACAGAGGCGGTGGGACTGGCTCTGGTCAGCTTGCACGAGATTAGTGGTTCCAGTGCCCTCTCCAGCGCCAATGGCACCCAGGCCAGAAAAGAGCATTCCTTGGCCCTGTTAGGGCAGGTAACTGCACTGTTGAAAGCTTCCACTTTTTCCTTTCCTGCAAATAAACGGAGGCCTAAACTGCCCAGTTAAGTACTCCCTGTCCCACAAAATGGTCAGACACTTAGTTTCAAGTAGCTTTGAAGAGTCCCTCTGTATCTTTTTTTTTTTTTTTTAGTTGAGGTTGCAGAAAATCTCTTTGGAGGCTTCAGCTGTCAGCCCCGCTCCCTGCCTCTGAGCGACAGGCTCCCCAGCATTTCTGAAGGCTGCGGGCACTGACCACTCCCGTGAGCTGAGCTAAGGCCAGGCAGCCACCCCACCCAGAGCAGCAGGCCTGGCTACAGGGGACCTGCCGAGGGCCAGGGAGGGGAGCTGGGCCTCGTGGATGCAGGTGACAGAGGCAGGAGGGAAGCCGCGGAGAAGCAGCCACAGAGGCAAGCTTTGCTCAGCTCGTTCCGCTAATTGCTGCTTCTCCAGTGGGGGGAGTGCAGAGTGTGTCGGGAGTCAGGAGCTGGCACTGTGGCCCTTGTCCGTGAGGATGCCACAAGCCCAGTGCGTCCATCTTCCTTCACCCTTCCCTTTGCTAACTGAGAAGTCCAGACCCTGGTAAAACCCCTTGTGTGATTTTCCAGACCTGACCACAGGCCGCCGGCAGGCCTCCGGGGCAGCTGCCCTCCCCACACAGCCCTCCATGGCTGCCATGGGCTCGGGCCCCCTGGCTGGCCAGGCACTAGCCCGCCCCCCACTCCGAGCCCAGGCCTGTTGAGGGCCTTGGCTGGGGCACTCATCTCCACTCTGACTCAGTACCTTTCCGGTCCTAGCCCTCCCCCGCATGCTCTCTGACCCTCAGGTCCATAAAGAGGCGGGGCCTTTGTGCATGGCTCCTCATCAGCGAGACGGTTGCCCCCTCTGTGCTGCACCCACCTCAACTTCGCCACTCCATTCCATGGGGGAGTGGAACACTGGGTTGTCGACGCTTTTCTTTTTCTTTGCCTCTTGCCTCTACCATCGCAGTAAGTGGATAAAGTCTTGGTTGCTCTGCTCATTCTGGCCTGTTGTCCTACTCGACCCCTTCAGTACCTGACTGCTCTGCACTAAGGAAGATCCGATCTTATTTGAGGAGGCAATCCTGCTTTTCCCGACTCCCTTACTGCTAGGAATGGTAACACAACAGCGTTCTGGCCAAGAAGACATAAGCAGGAGTCTGCTGGGTGTTTCTGGGAAAACGTTTATTTTCCTGATAAAAGGAGATAGACATGCCAGATATGGTCCTGCCTCCTTCTCCTGATTTAAGCATTAAAATTCTCCTTGGAGATACAGCAGCCATTTTGTGACCATGAGACCACACTCCAACCACTGAGGATGGTGGAGGGGAGAGGCAAAGAGGCAGAGTTTGCATCTTTGTACCACGTACCAACCACAGATCGCCCACCTCTTGTCTCCTGTTTTGTCAGAAAACAGCCAGCTTCATGTGTTTAACCAGCAGTCATCACATTTTTTGCTATTCGCAACTGAAGGCATTACTACCTAAGGCTGAGTTTGTCTCAACAGCAAGGACTCAAACACTGCAAATTGGATATTTGCCACAAGAAGAAGGC
This sequence comes from Tolypeutes matacus, assembly GCA_026826555.1. Classification (NCBI taxonomy): domain Eukaryota; kingdom Metazoa; phylum Chordata; class Mammalia; order Cingulata; family Chlamyphoridae; genus Tolypeutes; species Tolypeutes matacus. The sequence goes on from JAKSZT010018369.1 coordinate 70,285, forward strand.
AGCTTAAGAAAGGGACCGTCTCTTGTCTAAAGGCTCCCAGGTGTAAATGACCCAGAATAAAAATTCTCTCTGGAGGAGGTAAGTACTCTACGAAGGGAAAGGCTGCTGGAGCAAAGCCAGATCCTTGGAAGAGTCAGCCAGACCATCTTCAAATTGCTAAAAGCCTCAGCCATTGGAGAACACGCCCTCAGTGGCTCTGAGCGACCCGCTCTCTGCTTCCGCTCATGGGAGCACAGATCCCAGCCCGTGCTAGGCAGAGAAGAGCCAGCAGGGCAGCTGCACTTGAATATGCCTTCCTCGTGACCTCGCAGTTTCACAGACAGCTGGAAACTGGGTTCCGATCCACTGTGGTGTGGACCAATGCTTTCCTAAGCCCCCTGAGAGAAGGCACTGGCCACAAAAGCAAGACTGGCCACGAAAGCATGACCCTGGGTAGTGGAAACTCCCCATCTTGGGTGGTCCCACACACAGGTCTGGGGGTCGTCCCTAGGTTTCTTGGAAGCCAAAGACCTGATGTTTTTTTTTCAGTTTCTCCCTCCCCTCTCCAGGCATCCGTTGTGATCCCAAGACAGAGATGCAGCAGCCATTTTGTGACCGTGAGACCGCACTCCAACCACCTGTGAGGCGGGCTCCGTCCTTCCCCCGTGGAGCACCTGAACAGAGCTCACGTGCACATAGGGCGATGACGGCATGGGGCGCACTTGCTCCGCACAGACCTCTGACACCCCATCTTGACCCCATCGCTGACGTGTCTAAGTACGTTTAGGGTAGCACAGCTTAGAATTCGAATTCTGAAGATGTTCTCTGGTCATTTTGGTGTCAGGAGAGCTCTTCCTTCCTCTTTCGCAGAGAAAACAGACCGACTGCTAGAGTTCCACCCCGCTACCATGAGCCCGTTGTTCCCCGTTCCTGCTCCAAGCCTCTCAGCTGCATGCCTCCCGCCAGTGACGGGATCCCGTCTACTCTAGACTGTCAGAAACTAACATTCTGCAGCCAGAAACCCTGGCACCCTACAGTTTGTAAGAGCATGTACGTATGCTCAAGCAGGCAACTAACTGAAGCAACCCCGCCCATGCCCCACTCTTCTTTGTAACTCCTCATCCTTTACTTCTCAGCCTAAAGTTACGAGAGGGCTTCCTGGAGCCCACGTGCCACTAAGTCAGCCTGTCCACTCCTCCATAGCTTCCATTGCTCCGTCTGTTTTTCTCGTAGGTCATTTATTTTTCTCTAGTTTAATCTAATGGAAGAAAATGTCGAAAAGGCCAGAGGCTTTAAGAAAAGGAGAAAAGGTAGTTTCAGATCAATATAAAACCCAATTTTCTTCTGATTCAGCACACCTCCTTTATCCATTTTATGCCAGTTATCTATCAATTCAAGTGAAGTTTTATGAACCTTGACAGAATATGAAACTATTCAGTGTGTTTTATAGAACAAGGTATTATTGAGCTTACAATGTTTTAGATGTAGAGGGAGAGATGCATATTGATAATTGTGGAGCTGTTTAAAGAGATAGACTTGCAGATGAGTTTGGGGTCTCATCAAGGGTTGTGGGTGTCGGGAGGCTGGTTTTCCAGAGAGTGCTGGCCTCCGGGCACTGGAGAGAGCTGTGGTGAATAAAGGGAAATATGAAAACAGGATGAGGTCAGGAGAATGCTCTTCTACGGAATCTGGTGTGGACATTTCAGTGAGATGAGCTGGGAGGCTTGTCTTGTCTATTAGGCGGGAACACGGAACCAAAGACCCACTTCAGCATTCTGGAATTCTGGTGGCAAAGACCTGAACAGAGCATCTCTGGGCACGCGTGCTCTCTGTGTGTTTTCCTACCTGTAGAAAACCACAGAATTAGAGGACATGAGAGATGGAAGGAAGTTCAGTAGCTCTCTTCCACAGGCATGCCTCAGAATCTTCCGGGAAGAGCTTCATCGAAATGCAGGGGCTCCATCCTCGGCGTTGCTGACTCAGTGCTTTCAGGGTGGCTTCCTGGAATCTGAGGTTTGAAAAACCTCTCTGGGCCACTTAGTGCACATTCACAGTTAAGACCCTCTGATTAGGCCAATTTCAATCTCCTGAATAAGTAAAGAGGCAGAGACCAAGTGATGAGATTGCGCTGGGTTGGACAGCACCCCCCAAATCCATGCCCACCTGGAACCCCAAAATGGGACCTTCTTTGGAAGGAGGATCTTTGCAGATGTAAATAGTTTAGATGAGGTCGTTTTGGAGTAGGCTGGGCTCCCAATCCATGATACTGTCCTTAGCAGAAGCCGTTTGAAGACAAAGGGGCCCTTGGGAGCGACCCCCTGGACCTAGGAGGCAGGGATTGGTGGGGTGCAGCTGCCAGCCCGGGAAGGCCATGAGAGCCTAGGGAGCGGCAACAAAGATGCTTCCCCAGAGCCTTCAGGGGAGGCTCGGCCCTGCCCTCAACTCGATTCTGGACTTGCAGCCCCAGAACTGTGAGATGATAAATTCTTCCTTAAGCCAGCCCATCGTGCTCTGTCACGGCAGCCCCAGGAAACAGAACCATGTTTCCCTGTGAGTTTTGTTGTAGGGTCTCCAAGTGTCCCCACAGTCGTCTGCATTTCCTGGCCCCCATGGGGTTGGAGTCCTGAGACGAGCCCTGTCCAATGGGAGAGGGCAGTAGTGATAGAATCCACTCAAGCCTGGCCTTTCAGATGGAAATTCTGCATTTTGTGCATGATTTTTCTGTACACCTACAACTTCTCCAATTTAAAAACATTGGGGAAAAAATTATGTGATTCCAACTCTTTCTTGCATTTCTGCTGCAAACGTGGAGGCCGTGTGTCCCAGAAGGAAGCACCATGGGTCCCTGAGCCATTGCTTGGAGGATAGCTGTGCATTGGAACTCACGACTTCAGTTGGCTGTGGAGTGAGCACAAGATGAGCATTTAGTGGGTTAAGCCCCTGGGTGCAGGAAGCACCTGGGGGTGTTTTTAGGACATCACCTGAGAGGTAGTTGGGGGGTTGTTATCCTACGGGGAGCTCTACTCTTGCTGGATTGTGGAAGCAGACCCACCTCTGCCCCCTTCAGTGGCCACGGGAAAGGCAGCCCCCCCAGCCAAGCCCAAGTCCTGGGCAGGGATTGGCTGTGAGCAGGCAGCTGGGGAATGGGGGTCTGAGTCCAGGGGCCCCCAGTGTCCACCCCTCCTCTTTAATGACCCATCCCAGAAACTGTCCACAGGGCTTCCTCTCACCTGCCACTGGCCACACCTGACTGCAAAGGAGGTGAGGCTCAACAGCTGGAGAGGAGTCGCCATGACCCCAGCCTCTGTGCCTAGCAGAAGGGGAGAGTAGATTTAAGGACAGCCCGTTGTCTGCTGCGTGAATGTTGCATACGTTGGACTTAGGCTGCAAAGGGAGGGGGCTTTGCCTTGGGTGGAGGACACGTCCCAGGCAGAGGTCAAGGGGTGTGATGGGGCTGACTGCGTTCTGGGTGCCCTGCCTGTGTGGAGCACACGGAGTGAGACCTGCGCGGTTCCTGCAGGATGCCTCGAGCCCTCCGCGGCTCCTCAGCTCTTTTCCTCCAGCGTCCAATACTGGAGCTGCTGGGTCACTGTTCACTGGGGTCAGACTCAGGGTGTAGTTCCAAGCAACCAGCCAATATTTCAGCCAAGAGGCAAGTTACCCGAGCTGGTCTGCATCAGACGTAACCAGCAGCTTGGCCAAAGCTTTCAGTTCTGGACTCCAGCCCCGGCATCTAGATTTCTCAGTGACCCTAGGGTGAGATTCTCCATCTGTGAAACGAGAGGCCACATGGTGCAGCCAAGGGTTCAAAGGCACAACATCCTCAGAGAAGCAACTACTGATTTTCTCCTCTTGTGTCAGCCTCACACAGAGACCCACGGATCTAAAGGGAAGAGATGACAGTTCCTGCTGTGGCTACGTGATGGCAAAATCTGCCCAGAATTGCCCACGCATGTTCCCCACTTGAATCACTGCTCTAGAACAGCCTTATTTTTTCTTATTGATTTGTAGGAGTTACTTATATATAGGAAATTTAGCCTGATGTCTGCATTTATACAACATATATTTGTCTCATTTTGTCATTTTGATTTTGTTTGTAATACCAGAAAATAAATTTAAGTAGTTAAATTCATCTGTCAAACCTAGGAAGGCCATTCCTACTTTGAGAATTTAGGGAAACCATTCCATGCAATTTCATTTATCTCCCAGATGCATACCCAGTTATCACAACACCTGCATTGAATAATATATCTTTTAAATATTGTTGCGGGAAGCGGCTGTGTCTCAATCAGTAGGGCTCCCGTTTACCACATGGGAGGCCCCAGGTTAGGTTCCCGGGGCTTCCTGGTGAAGGCAAGCCCGCCCGCACGGCGTGGTTAGCTGACCCAGCGAGCACAAGCAGCAAGGGGGGGATAAATGAATAAATAAAATCTTTAAAAAAATAATAATAATAATAATAATAAATAAATAAATATTGTTGCTGACCTGTTTATAGGGATAAATGCTTCTCCATCTGTGATGCCGAGGAGAGAGCAACAATATTGAATCTTGAATGCTGTTAAATTAGAACTATATACTTTAGTTATTTGGGTTGGTTAAGTTGGAGGCTTATAAAATATTTGTATTAATAGGATTGATGCCTTTCAAAGGAGAATTTGATATATTTTTAAAAATCCAATATCAAATAATTGTGAAAGGTAGGATGGCAAACACATAGGCCTGCAAAAACAGAGCAGGAAATGTCAATTATTTAAGTGGCAAGTCCTTAGGCAATAGGGAGTGGTGGCACCTGTGGTGAATGAGAGCAAACTTGCTTTCTGAAGGAGACAGTGGTGGCTCAGTCAGAGCCCATATTGCTGATGGGAAGAGCCCAGAGTGGCTCAATCTTCTTTTTTCAAGGGAAACTAGGATTTTTCTATGAAATCTCCCAGTTTTAAAATGTTGCAATTATTTGGAAAAAATAAAGCATGGCTGCATTGTGTGGGGCGAAGGAAATATGTCTGTGGCTGGAACTGTTCTGTGGGTTCCTGTTTGTGGGTGGCAAGGACTGAAAAATTAACTGCATGTGGGTGAAATGGTATTTATGGGATGACTGGATTTCAGCGCTGTCCTCCTGTCTGCCTTGGTGATGAAGAAGAGCCTCAAGCTCCCAGTCCAGCAGCAGCCATCACCGAGTGCTCCAGAGACCCCTCCCACAGCGACACACACATACCCATTGGTAATTCTGCATGAACCCTCACGTCCATCTATGCCCTGGCAGATTTTCAAATGTAAGGAAATGGAGGCTCAGGGAAATCCCAGAGGCCACAGAGATAGGAACGGAAAAGACAGTTGGAGCCCAGAGCTGCAGAATCCTAGTCCAGTCTCTCTGTGAACCATGCTAACTTCTCCTCACGTCCATCCTCCAAAGCGATGTTCCACATGGCTGAGCTGGTGTGCCGGGCTCTCTCCCACGCTGTCGCCCAGGAGCAGGCTCGTGCCTGCAAAAGGCTCTTTACTGAGCCCTTTGGTGGCCATAGCCCAAAATGTGCCTGGCCTGGCCCCACAGGGGCGGGCCTGGACGCACACCAAGAAAGTGCTGGCAAAAGCCCTGGATTCAGATTCCAAAATGGACCATCCCACTTGCAGGAAGAACCTCCCCGCAAAGCACATGTGGGGTTTCCATGTGGTTTTTGACCTAGGAGGAAATGCACCCATTGCTACGGGTACCTGTGCTGCTTTTAGCAGACAACTTTTCATTTCATTTTCCTAATAAGAAGCAAAATGCTAAGGTCCACCAGAACTCTGACAGTCTAAACACCAGCAGTGACAAATGGCTCTCTGGTTCTGTGGTGTTTCCAGTCCATCTGTCAAGTGTCATTATGCCTTTATGATGACTGGGATAGTCATCTTTTGGAGGAACAGTGCAATCATTCTAGGCTCTGAATTATGAAAAGTGACAGTTTTCCTCCTGTGAATTGCCGTCTTATGGCATGATACACATAGGCACATGGCTGACTAATTCTAGAAAATAAGCCAAACACACCGAAAGCTGCACCGCTCACTTCCTTGCGCCTACCCCAAGTGTTTCTATTTGTCACAGCAAGATGAACTCAAGCAGCCACCAGGCCCCACTGCCTGGGAAGCCGGAGGCATTTCTGTCTGCTGAGCTTGGGCCTGGCGCACATGGGGTTGGACGAGGCACGAAGCCTGCGCCTCCCAGCCTGCCACTGGGACACAGACCTGAGTCGTCGATGACCTCTGATTTGATGACCTTGTCTGATTATGCATTAGTCGTCCAAAGAAATAAATTAATTTTTTCTGGAGACGGGGAACATGAATCTGTCCAAAATGAGAATTTGTAGCCAAAAATTGGTGTGGAAAAGGAATATATTATTTTTTTCTAAATGTCCCTGTGGGAAGGTTTTCCAGCCCAGCCCTGTGGATGGCAGGCTTGGTCATGTGACTTGCTTTGGCCAATGAAATCTGAGCAGAAGCTTTAACACCCATTTTGTGGCTCCTCCGTGCTCCCTTTGCTCCCTGCCATGAGACCGGCATTGTCCCATATGGAGGCTCCTCCTTCCCTCTGAATCCTAGGGTGAAGCACACTGGAGAAGAGCTGCAGCTGACTCGTGAGGAACATGAAGTATGAAGGAGGAGTTGATCTTTGTTCATTAGGTTTGGGGGTATTTGTTAGTGCAGCATAACTTAGCTTAGGCTGACTGATACAAACATCACAGCCATCACTCTCCAGTCATACTTTCCAATAA
>JAKSZT010018425.1:0-12947 GCA_026826555.1 Tolypeutes matacus
AAAATAAAAATGTTACTGTTCTTATTTGCACCTTTAGATGTCTTTTTGCTATCACAGCCATAGTACCTACTCTTTTTTATTTATATGAAGCATTTTGAGGAATCTATTTGTAAATGTGTTATTAAATCTATTGTTCTAAACCTGTGCCACCTATTCAACTTTCAGTTTGCGTAAAATATATATTTCTTTTTTTTTTTTTTTTTTTTTACCGGGAGTTCCCAGGGATCGAACCCAGGTCCCTCCATATGCGAGATGGATGCACAACCATTTGAGCCACATTCATCCCCCTAATATATATTTTGATTACCCTTAAAATACATGGCATTTTATCAAAAGTGACCTGCGTGCTCCTGTATGTTTCTACTGCAATGATGCCTCCTGTGTTTCCAGTAACAAAGAACCTTAAGCTTCTAAGACATTAGGACTCTTTCTTTGAAGACTCTAAGTCTGTGAGATCACACACTAGGTAACTGAAACCTGAAACATCATAAAGGTATTTTCAAAACTCAGGCATTCCGTGAATGAAACACGAAATGAATTTCATGGGCATCAGCTCCCTGGAGCCTTGTCACAATAGATAAGGCCAACTAGAAGGATGCAGCATTATTTCTCAGGGGTTACTGAGCAGCAGAGTTAATAACCGAACCATAATTTCACTCCAGGACATAAAGGCTGCTACATCCTGTCTTCCTGTGATCCCTTTATCCATAGTAGCAAAAGTAGAAATACTTTTAAATCAGGCCAAATGATGAAAACGTTTATATGTGTTCTCCTATAATTCGCCTTAAACATTTATTCAAAATGCCTCCTCTGGGTGGTCTCCTCAAATTAATCTCGCCATCTGATAACTTAAACATTTCACTTATGTGGTACATTGATTGTACTAATGGTCTGGATTCTTTCCACCTCCCCATATTCACATCCTCTACAATGTGATTTTAGAGTTCTTTCCATTTAGAGGTGGAGTAGATTTCTCACCACTTGAATCTGAGTTGGACCACATGACTTGATTTGGACAGCAGGAGGTTTTCAGTTGTGACATAAACAGGGACTTTGAAAAAGTTCTTGCCATTTCATCTCCACTTTTGCTCCTCTGTCTTCAACATGAGAACATGACCAAGCAACTCTGTTGGAAAGAGACATATGACCAAGGCATTCCATTGCTCCAACTGATAGCCAGTCAACCACTAGACACCACTGTTGTGGCAATAATCCACAAATGACTTACAGATGCAAGACCAATCCCACTGGGCTCAGTCCACATCTGTTGAACCCTGCAGACCTATGAGTTAAATACATGTTTACTGTTTGATAACACTGAGATTTTGTGGTTGTTATACAGCTGCTTTGTATCAATATATACTGAAAACAATTTGTTATGTTTCTTTATATTTGTTGATAATATCCTTTGTCACGTGTACTAAAACTGTCCCACTATTCTCCTGTTATCCCCACCAGTTCTATTTAAAGATGTTTAAATAGAATACCACATGGCCTTTCATCTCCTCTTCCCAGCATGACAGTTTCAAGGCCAGCCAAATAATTGATTGGATGTTAGCTAGTCAGACTCTATATCTAATCTGAAGGAAGGAATTTGAATTAAGGCAGCCATGGTGGTGGCTGAAGCACATGCAGATAACTGAGAGGTTAGGGGTGGTAGACATGGTGGGCCATGTGCACAATTAGTTAGCAGATAAAACATGTTGCTAAAGAGGAGTCAATATGTAGAATGAAACATAGACTGTGGCCGCTTGGGATGGTTAATTTTTTGTGTCAACATGCTTAGGCTTCTTGTTTGGTCCATCATTGACCTACATGATGCTGTGGTGATATTTTGTAGATGGGATCAGAATCTACAATCAGTTGTCTTTAAGTAAAGGTGATTACTCTCAATAACCATTGAAGGTTTTCTGAGGTTTTCTGAAAAAGAAGAAATTATGCCTCAAGTCTACAATATTTACTTTTGTCTGAGTTACTAGCCTGCCCAGTCTGCTCTGCAGATTTTGGATATGCAACCCCCACAATCACATGAGCGAGTTTCTCAAAATAAGTCTCCTAATACATGCATATAAACATATATCCTGTTGGTTCTGTTTCTCTGGAGAACGCTGACTGATAAATCAGTGAAAGACAACAAGGATGGACCTTGCTCCTTGTTAATTACTCTCTAGTCCTCAGATAGAGCTTTCCCGAGGCCTGGCCACAAGGCCCATCTTTGATTCTAAGGATCCCCTTTCACTTTCAGTCACAGCCAGTCAGTACCCGCTCCACTTTTTAAAAAACAAACTTTATTTTTTTAGAACAGTTTTAGATTTACAGAAAAATTGCAAAGATAGTACAGAGAATTCCTAAAAACCCTGTACCCAGTTTTCCTCATTATTAACATCTTACATTAGCATAGTACCTAATGTTCTTTTTCTGTTCCAGGATCCCATCCAGGACACCACATTACATTTACTTGTCATGTTTCCTTAGGCTCCTTTTGGCTGTGACAGTTTCTCAGACTTTCTTTGTTTTTGATGACCTTGATGGTTTTGAGGAGTGTTGGTCAGGTATTTTGTAGCATGTCTCTCAATTGGGATTTGCCTGATTTTCCCATGATTATATTGTGGTAATGTGTTTTGGGAAGGAAGATCACAGAAGTAAAATGCCAATCTCATCATATCCTATCAAGGGTAGGTGCCATCAGCATGACTTATCACTGATGGTATTAACCTTGATAACCTGGCAGAGATAGTGTTTGTCAGGTTTCTCCACTGTAAAGCCATTCTTTTTTTCCCCATATTTCCTTACTGTAGTCTTTGGAAGGAAATTACTATCTGCAACCCACACCTAAGAAATGGGTTGTTATGTTCTACATACCTTATTTGGAATTCTTCTCTACAGGAGATTTGTCTATACTCTATCAATTTTTTATTTACTCAATCATTTATTTATATCAGTAGAGAGCTATGAATATTTATTTTATACTTTGTGTTATAACCCAATACTATATTATTTTGCTGTTTGAATTGTTCCAGCTTTGGCCATTAAGAGTGCTTCAGTTGGCTCTTGTGTCTCTTTAACATATCCCTATTATTGTGAGTATATGTAGCACATCTTTACTTTCTGACACTAAAATATGCTCCCCTTCTCACTTTTTACTGGCTCTACTTCAAGTAGGTTTCTGTTGCTTACAATCAGTGATCTTGACTAGAACATAAGTGCACTTAGTCTCTTAATTTTATACCCTTGCTATTAACATATTTTCTTTTATGTACTCAGCTTTATGTGTGTGTGTGTTCACTGGGTGAGTGTGTGCATGGGTGTTTATTGGGTGGGGAGCAAGCAGGAAGGAGAGAATTATGGTGAGATAGAAGACTGAAAAGAAGAGTTAGGAAAGACTGAGTTCTAGAATATCCAAGAGAAGAGACAATGAAGCAACAAGCTCTTCTTTTTCAGCTCTACTTGCTTGCCAATAAAGAATATGAATATCTTTCATAGACTTTTTGTTTTTTTTCATAGATTTTTAAGACTACTAGACTACTTATAACTTTGTAACTACCATATTCCTTATACTTTAACTTCTGTATTACTAGCATGGGAAAACAAATGTATGTTAAAATGCAGCAAAATACCAATATGATGTTATTTCTGAGTCAGTATGGATAGAACAGAAGCTATTTCAGCTGCATTTGTTCCACAGTGAGCCCAGAAAGAGAGAATTCACATACAAAAATAATAATGGATATTTTGTACCAGTATCTCTGCTAAGTATTTACTGACATATCAGTTTTAACACTGAGAACAGTTCTGTGAAGTAGGTGATATTATTCTGTTTATATAACAGGGACTCTTATGTTTAAGCAGTTGACAAAGGACATGACATTATAAGTAAGTAATCAGGTTGTGAACCCAAGTCTTTCTGTCTCTGAAGTCCTTGCTGTTAATTTCTACACTAATTGCCTTACTCCAAAAACTGGTGGTAGCACATGTCAGTGAGAGAATATCTAGTGGCAACAGAGGAAAATTTAGAGATTGATTTGGATGGTCCTTCAAGAAAGCAGAAGTTATCTGGAGAAGTGGATACTTCCAAAACTTCCCAGATGAATTTCTCAGTAATAGTTGCTGTCTTAATCATCCCTGTCCTCTATAGCACAAACTCTCACAGGCCACCAACACAGTTTTAATTAACTAAATTGTGAACCAGCTAATATTTTGTATGGACTTTCCATTGCTATCCATTCCAGCCATAGTGAGAAAGTTATAAAAAAAAAAAAAATAAGGAAAAGAGAATTATCACATTTGAAGCTAGAAAATTATTCTAAATATCATAGAGCTAGTTTTGGCTAATCTGGACTAAAACATAATTCTCCTGATCTAGTGCCAATGGGTGTTTCTCTAAAATGTGCTACCTTCAACAGAAGTATTTGAGAACCTGGTTACAGTTTTTGGTACTAGTAGTCTCCCTTCCCTGCTCTGGTTCCAAAATACTGTAAAGACAGAAATCAGTTTGATTTAGAAAAATTCAAATTAATTGACATCTCATAATATCTAACTGATAGCACCTACCTTATTCTAAATACAAAACCCTCCCAATTTCCTTTCAATTCTGTCACCATGAAAACTCATTTCATAATGAATGGTCTTCATGATATTTAACAAAGAAGGCTACAAGGGAAACTTCTGGAATTTGTCTAGGCAAGAAATGAGAGAAAATTCTCTCCATCTCATTGGAGGGGAACAATGAAAATTCTTGTAACCTGAATGAAGTTGAACTGTGCACCTGTGTTCTCTTTTGGTTTCCTGACATTTAAGCTTGTGCCCTTAGGTTCTTCATCATGGATAATGTAGTCTTTTGTATTTTGAAATTTGATGTATTGCTTATAATTTAATGGTGATTTAAGTGACATGGATATGATCTCTAGTTGCAAATACAGGGAGTTATCTCTATCTCTGATATTTAATCCAAGGACATCTTCATAAAAACTATGTAAAAAGTATTATTATGTACTAACTTAGAGACCATGACAAATGAAGTACTTAATCCTTTGACCTTAAATTTGGGTCTCTTCAAGAATGCTAGGGAGAGAAATACCTCGGATAAAATAAAATCTAGAATTTGTACAACTGAATCTGTGTAGACTGGTAGACTGGAAAGCAAGTTTCTTGGGGGACAAGCCTGTCTTATAATCAATATGTTCCTTGCACCAAGGACCAGGCTTGACAAAGAGTAAGTGCTTGACAAATATATACTGAAGAAATGAAAGATAATTTCTGGCTTACTCCTCTCTTCTTTCAGCAAATTTTGTATTTCTTATTTACTTTTATTCAGTTCTTTTTTCAATTTGTTTCATTTGATGTCAGCAACACAGTAATTAAGGGATGCTTAAACTGAGTCTTTTTTTAAAATCATTTTCCCATAAGAGAAAAAAAACATTTTAAAGAACTGAAAGACGTTAGAAAAACTCTGTTAGACATTGTTTGATAACTGCTAGATGCACAGCCAATATCAAAATGGCGGTGGCTTCCCCTTGCCTGTACTACTTTCTGCTCTTCACAGAGTCTCCTACTTTAAAGTGCCCTTCTGGTTTCAGAGTCTCATTAGCATCTTACCTGAGGCTTGACTCCTTGTTAGATTCTTGCCTTTTTCTGGCCTTTACAAGAAAGATCAAAACTATCAAATAATATGGCATTAGAGGTCAACTGCTTCTAAGCTATCAAGTGCTTTACTGCAGCTGAGGAATGAGAGACATTCAATAAATCCTCAACCAGCAATCATTTATTAGCAACATGAAAGATTAGTTATCAAACAAATAGAAAAGTAAAAAGAGAAAACTTGAATTTGGGCTTCTTTGTGTGAGTCTGCAGTGGTCAGAGGAAATGGTGATTTGCCTCTCTTGTTCAAGTTAACCTGCTTTCCTTTTTCATCAGTCCTCTTCTCACTTCCTTTTCCCTTCTCCTTCAAAAATGGTGCAATGCAAAATCATGAAGGAAGCTTCTGGGGCCATACCACCTCTTGCCTCATCAACTTTCATTTTTCCTGATTTCTTCCCTCAGTCCCATGGTCCCATAACAGAAGGGACTTGACAGCTGGAATCTCAGAGAAATTAATACCTCCTAACTTATTACCTCATTCTATAGCTTCCACTATGCAGAAACATTTGTGTTAATCACATATAGAGTCACATTGTCTATTGTCAGTGTAGTATCCTAATTTGCATTTGCATATTTTCACATTGTGGAAAGATAAGATAAGATTTTACATTCGAATTGAGTTGTTGGAAAAACTCTGCCTGAATTTCCTGAAGGCTCCTAGTCTATTAGACTCTTTGCTTTCCCTGTACTAATAAACCTGTCATCATTGTTGTTGATCCATCCAACACTCTGGGTTTCGCTTCCTTGAACTCCTCACTTCCAAGAATTTTTCTTCCACTCTATTTCTGCCACCTACATCCAGGGTCATACCCCAATTTTGTAATAATTGCATCTCTTCCAAAACCTTGGTTTTAAGGTATTTTAGTAACCTTCACTCCATTTTCCTTGTCCATTCCCTCTCTTCTTTTACCAGCCCAGAATCCATGGATGATTCTTAACATAAATCTTTGGCATTTTCTTCTCTCTATTTCTTTTTCTCTCTTTCACCTGTACATGCACAATAAAACTTTAAGTGTTAGTTAAACATAACTCTTCAATTGCTTTGTGGCTGCATTTAAAAGACAGAATGTGACAGGAGACAAAATACATTCCTGACTGGTCTCATTATAAATTTAGGATGCCCAAACAGCAAGTAGATCTTCAGCCCTACACCGAAATCATTCTCAATATTCCTATGAATTCCCTCCCCCCGTCTCCTAAGAAAACTATTTAATACTTATCCCTCCTTTTCAAATTTCCCACTCTCCTCATTCCCAATAGATGACATCCATTTTCATTTTACTAGGAAAATAGAAGCATAAAGGAACTAGGTTTTTATTTCCATCACTAAATATGCCAATGTACCTACATCTCTCTCCACTACTCTGCCTTCTGATCTATTCAATAAGCCATCTGAGCTCTTAATTCATGCTAATCATCCCACTTGCACACTTATTCCACCCCTTCCACCTACATAATGACGTTTCCCCTGCAGTTTTCCCTCCTTCTCCAGGCTTTGTAACTCCTGAGATTTTGTCCTCTACTGGATCATTTCCTTAAGGAAAATTTAAAGACTTCCCTTGCTCGCACTTTACATCCTTTGGGTAACCCCTCATTTCTCTGCTGTCCTTCCTTTAGCAAAACTCCTTGAATGGTTTGCCTTTAGTCATTATCCCCACTTCCAATTCTCTCTTTAACTCATTACCATCAAGCTTTTGACCACACTGCTTTCTGCCAATAACATCATCTACAAAAACCACTGTTCAGTTCTCACTTGACTTCTCAACAGCTGCTGACCCCATTGATCACTCCTTCTTTCTTGAACTACAATCAACTTCCAGGACACCACATTTTCCTGGTTTCTCCTATCCCTACCGACTGGCAATTCCTCAGTCTCCTGCGCTGGTTCCTTTTCCTATCCCTGACTCTGAGAGTTGAAATAACTCAGGGATCTGTCTCTGATCCTTTTTTGTTTTTTCCATCTATCTTACCTCATACCCTGACGTCAGCCCTGTCCAATAGAATTTTTGTGATGATGGAAGTGATCTCTAGCAGGCTGTCCAATATGGTAGCTAATGTGCCTGAGAAACTGAATTGTTAATTTCACTTAATTTTAAATTGTAGCCACAATATATGACAATGCAGCAGAATGACCTCATCTAGCCCATGGCTTTGAAAATCACCCATATTCTGGTTCTACACCCAAATTTAACTTAAACCTGACCACTTCTCATCACTATCACCTCAATTACTCTAGTCTGAGCTACTAGTCACTTAAAGCAATAGCATCCTAACTGGTCTTCCTCCTGCTATCTTGCCCCTCCAATAATTTATACTCCACATAGCTGCTGGTGTGATCTCTTCAAACATGGGTCATACATAGCATATTCTCCTGCTCAAAACCCTGCATTAATTTTCTGTTGCTGCTGTAACAAATTAAAACAAACTTAGTGGCTTAAAACAACACAAAAGTATTACTTCATGGTTCTGTAAGTCAGAAGTCTGACAGGCTGAGGTGAAGGTGTTAGTTGGTCCATGTTCCTTTCTGGACGATCAAGGGAAGAATCTATTTCTTTCCCTTTTCCAGCTTCTAGAGATTGACCACAATTCTTGTCTTGTGGTCCCCTTCTTCCATCTTCAAAGCCTGCAACATAACATCTTTCTGGTCCTGCTTCTGTCATCATATCTCCTTCTCTTACCACAGCATAGAAAGGTTCTTCAATTTCAAGGACTTGTGTGATTAGAAAGGACGTACCCAGATAATTCACATCTCAAAACCCCTCATCACTTCTGCAAACTCCCTTTGTCATGTAAAGTAACATGTTCACATGTTCCAGGGATTAGGTCATGAGCTCTTTGCAGGGTGGGGTGGGACATTATTCTGATTACCATGACCCTCCAATCACTTCCATAATCTAAACACCCTTCATGACCTTGTCCTCCTTTACCTCTTTGATAGTTTCTTCTACCACACTACCCCACTCTCATTCCATTCGTGCTGCTTTGCAGTACTCTAAAACTCAAAATTCCCTCCTCAGAAACTTTCCTCTAGTTTTATCCTCCTTCAACATGTTTCTGGATAGTTCTATGTCTTATCAGGGCTCCATTCAACTACCATTTCCTTGGAGAGACCTCTGATCATCTTGACTGAAAAACAAACTAACAACAAATACAGCAAACCAAACACTCCCCACCCAGCTCAAAACCTATAAAATTAATTTTTAAAAACATTTTCTTCATAGACCTCATCATTCTATGAAATTTATTAAGTAGCTATTTGTGTATTTGTATATTAACTCTCTCACCCAATAAGTTGTAAGCTGAAGAAGGACAGGAATCCCATCTTCCTGCTCATTGTTGAGTTCCTAGCACTTAGAACAATATAGATGCTCAAAATATTTTTGAATGAATGGATAATTGAATAGTATTGAGGTATAATGTTTTCATAAATGGAACTAGATTTAGCAATACTGATTATATTCAAGAGATTTTAACAAATACTTAATGGTATTTTGTAAAAGGATATGTTCACTAATGGATAACCTACATCTATTTTGTCCATTATCAAACTGAATTCTCAATCTAACTCTATTGATATAATTTAGAGAGCTAACATTATAACCTGATGATTGTCTTTGAAGGCAGAAACAATATTTGCTTACCATACCATGCAAATATAAGTATATAATGAATTACATTTTATGAGAAGAAAATAATTCTAATGTAAGCAAACAAAGCAAACACTTTCATGGAATATTAAAAGGAAATTTGTCCTTCTTTTCAAGGTAACTATTACATCCATTCCATGGATTAAAATTGTATATTAAATTGTGTGTGCAGAAGTCCCTGATTCCTCATTAATACCTGTACATGGAGTAACCATGTAATTTATAAAATCCTAATTCTTAGGTAAAATCTGGCTTCTCTCTATTAAGCAGTTATAAAGAGTAATAATATGTTTTCACACCTCATGATTTTATATGTCTACCAAATATTCTATATCCTGAATTAGATACTATGAAATTAAAACAATTAAAACAAATTAAGCATGCAGTAGTTATCTGTTACTGGGCATTGAAGCAGGTAGGAGAGCCTTTCATAGATCATGCTTGCTAGTCCTGTATAGCTCTATTTTAGTGATTCCTTCACTTGACCAGCTCTACAGCTGCTGGTCAGGGCTGCTCATTTCTGCAGGGGTGAGAAAGTCAATTCAAAAAGACAACAACAAATTAAAAATAAAAAATGAGGTATTGCCATTAATATCTTCTTACATCTCTCGCCTGTGCATCTCCCTCTGCTTCCTCTTCACTTTATATTAAATCTCAGGTTTAAGATGAACTTTCTAACACCATGAGCTCTAGCTTGAGAGACCACACACAGAGTCTTGTTTGTCTGTGACAGACCAGGTAAATGCTGTCTGTCCCAGTGTGGTTATTAATAACGCTCCCTGTAACTCTTGAAGATGTCCTGGTTTGTATGATAAATTATATATTCATCCTAACTCTAAGCCCATTACAAATGAATACCAGTTAGCAAATGGGGCCAAGAAAAACTTGTAAATGATTGTCAATATAAAAATACAACAATAAATCTTATTTTTCCATGGAGTTATAATCATACAACTGAGATGTTAAGATGGCATGAGATGTTGATGGCTTAAGATGTTGATGGATTTTGCAAATAAGGCAGTTGAGTTCAGAATTTATTTAATTACAGAAAAATCATGCTAAATTTCACTGAGTCATGTTGGTGTATGCTGTCATACACCTAAACACACAGATACACACCCTTGTAAATATAATTATAAAAGGAAGTCCCAAATTGTTTATTGTCTGTGGGTTCAAGCACGCCCATGCTTGTCTAGAGCAGACAGGTGGAGAAATGGTTTCCATTTGCCTTACCAACAGAGAAATCTCCTTATAAAAAAGGAAAAGCTCACAAACTTTGTTTTTCAAAAGAGAATGGATTCACTCACTGTGTTTATGTATTAGTGGGAGTGTGAATGCTTGTACATGTGTGTATCTTCCTGCACAC
The DNA here is from genome assembly GCA_026826555.1 of Tolypeutes matacus. Taxonomy (NCBI): domain Eukaryota; kingdom Metazoa; phylum Chordata; class Mammalia; order Cingulata; family Chlamyphoridae; genus Tolypeutes; species Tolypeutes matacus. The sequence goes on from JAKSZT010018425.1 coordinate 10,651, forward strand.
TTGACTCTAGTGTACTATATAGAGTGAACAATGATCAAGTGATGGTAATTTAACTAACACTTAAGCTTTCCCGTGGTTATATATCAGTTCACTACCAGTCCTTTCTTATGCCAACTTGCTCCCTTCCTCACTCCTTCCATTCCTCTCTTCCTTTCTTCATCAATCCTTTCCCTTCTGCCTACTCCTAATTGAACTGGGTATAAGTATAAAAACACATAAGATTGACAACTGATCATACCTTCAGATCACTTTCAACCAGAAATCATGCCCTCCTCCTAAAACATAGAACCTACACTATGCACCTAAAACTTGTAAATTCAGCACATGCAACTTGTGATAGTTCTGTATTTCAGCCTGTTGATACTTTCAATTCTTTTTATGTGATTTCCACATATTTATATTTAGTGTCATAAATTGAGTATGAGGTCCTTTTGAGTAAAGATCATGTCTTCCACATCCTAACACAAGAGGTGATCAGTAAATGTTTAGGTTTCATTAGTGTATGGTATTCTGTAAAGAAGGAGGAATAGAAGTAAGGAGATTTGGGTTCTAGTTCCAATTATGCTCCTAACATGTAACATAATATTGGACAAATCAATCCTTCTGGACTTACTTCTCCATGTACATGATAGTGAATGTTATAACAATGAAAGATTTCAAGTTGACAAACTTGGGAAGGAATCTGTAAGGTGGCTTTTGAGCCTTTTTCTCCTTCTGCCTTGGGTCTCACCCCATGAAGGAAATTTTCCCCAAATAGATCCATGCAGAGCCATTCTGCCTATTACTAATATTGGCTGCTCCAGATGCCCCAGTATAATTTCATGGGCTTATCTTGTGAATGGAGGGGGTGGGGGGGGCGGAGGGAGGTGGCAGGGGCTGCAGCTCTGTAGCAGTCTTGCCTCCTATGAATGATAATGGACTTCCTTCCCTTCAATACAGGAAATAAAGGACACCATATATGCCCAAGTTGCTGTGTAAACCATATTGGTCCAAAAGTTCAGGTCTTATAGACCATAGTCAAAGCTTTAAAATCCAGTGTGCTAACAAGTAAGGGTTTTTAAAAAATGGAAAGATAAATGTGCCTGGACAGGGTTTATTTTTTAAGTAATGCTTGCATAATTTAGGCTACGTCTGGTCTGTTATTTTAGTTTTCAAAGTTGAAATAAAGTTAAAAAAATTTTTTTTTTAAAAGGAAGTAAGCCTGGGTCAGGCAGGTCACCCTGCTTTTGTAACAGAGGCAAGGCAGCCAGCTGTACCTTAAATGTGGAGGTGAAAATTTAAGAAAAACCACCCGGCCCAGAAACATGGGTCAATTTATGGATCTGATGGTTCTTTCAGTGTCAGGACAGCATGATATCATAGTCACATAAGGGACACAAACCACAAAGGTCAGATGACACTTTGCTGGCCACACGTTGCCTGCCTGCCTTTGGTTACCATTTCTTATTTCTGTTTTTATTGGCTATGGGATGGTTTAGTTCTATGTGGACTATATTTTTTATTTTATTTTATTTTATTTTATTTATTTATTTTTTTTAAATACCAGCTTTTATTTTTATTTACCATGTATCTGATCCTATAAATCCTTCAGAGACCCTAAATATCAAGGGAAGAAACATTGTCTAAAACAATAGTTAAATTACAACAATATATCATTAACATAATCAATGAATAACTTTTTTTTTTTAATATGCATATATGTGTATTTGCTTACAAAAATGTTATTTATATATATATATACATATATTTTAAGAGGTGCTTAGATTACCTAAAATATTACACGGAACCCACTGGGATTCCCATGTTGCCCACCTCCCACACCTCCCACCACATCCCACACAAACATCTCCCACAGTGTGGCCCACCATCCTCAATGAACTTACACATCCTGGAGCCTTGCCACCAACCATAGACCACAGTTCACACTGTAGACCACACTCTCTCCCACTCAGTTCTGAGTGGTGTGTGCTGATTTAAAATGGCCTACATCCATTGCCACAACAGTACTCAGGACAACCTCCAACTCCCAAAGAAGCCCCTGTATTTCAACTGCTCATCCCCTCCCTACCCAAAAACTGTCAAGTGGCCACTGGCTCCACCTCATTGTTATACTTTCTTGCATTGCAAGAATCACCATATGTGAGCAAGAGAATACCATCAAGTCCACTCTAGTCCATAGTTCTTCCCCCAATCCAGAGGCGACTGGGATGGTGATGTCCACTCCAACTCCAAGTGAGAGAGGGCTTATATCCCATGGATATGGTGGGTGGGATGATCCTGCCTGCAGATGCAGGCCC
>JAKSZT010018444.1:34730-49251 GCA_026826555.1 Tolypeutes matacus
GAGAATTTATGAAAAAAGATTCCTCCTCCTCAAATATTTTTGAGAGCTGCAGGGAAGAGAACACACTTGAATGTCCATAGCCACCGTGTGTGGCAGCACACCTGTGAGTGGAGAGCCCAGCCCAGAACCAACCTCACAGTTGCCCCTTCACCAGGGTATGGTCCAAGGCACCTGATTCCCAGCCCAGCTCCCTGCCTGGGCCATTCAGTGTTATAGCAGTTGATTAATGGTTCACAGTAGGTTTGGAATTCAAGACAATGCTAGAAAAGTAGGGGGGTAGGGTGGAGAAAATATTTTATAAATATTGTTGTTCCCAAGACCTCAACTTCCTGGATGAGATCAATTCCTTCAAGGTGCCAATCACATAAAGAGGAAATGATGGAGTAGCGAAGAGGTATAAAGAAACATGAATAAGACACAGACTTAAAAAAGAGACAGAGGAAATAAATTACATGCATATTGTTGTTGTTTGTATCGGACTCTTCCAAATCGGTAAAGAACACTTCTGAATCAATAAGCACAGTAACTGAGTAGGTGGTCTTGTGAAAGGAAAGGGGTAAGTTAGAGTTGAGTAAATCAAAAACCTGTTGTTCATGTCAGGGTATGACCTGATCCCAGGACACAATTCTGTCCTCATGTCTATACTTCCTCTCCCAGGGCCTCGATTGCTTCACCTAAGCAGTGAGGGAGTGGCTCTAGGATCTCTGGGGTCCGTTTTCCAGCCCTCAAATACCATAACTGTGTCTGGGGATCAACACCTGTGTCCTCATTCTTTCTGTACATGATGTCGCCTTTCTTTCCTCTTCCCTCCCTCTATACCAACTTACCTCTTTTTCTCTCCTAATTTCTGCCTCTTTCCTTTCTCCTTTTCATTCTCTACCAATCACATTGTTCTCCAATATGAGAACATTAGAGGAACAATCAGGAATTCTCTCCAATTAATCAATTGCTTAGTGAACCCATCCAGCCTACCCAGGGGGCAAATCTCAGAGTCTGGAGTTAAACCAGGTCCTGTGGAAGAGGGCTACCACCGAGCTCACAAATGCAGTGACTATCCCATGCCTGGTATGACCCTAGGTATGTGGGAGACATTGCCTCCTCATGACAACCCTTAGGTTTCCTAGCTCATTAGGATGGATGTGAGATTAGAGATAAAGGAACTTGTCCACATTCTCTTGGTCTGCAAGTCAGACAGTGTTGTAGAGGATTTGTGACCACTTAAGTCAGTGGAAACTTCCAGGGCATCATCAAGACTTGGGAAGATTAGAAGAGCTTCTACACAGGACTGAGGAAAGATCACAGGGAGGAGCATGACTGCAGTCATGGGGATAGGGCAGAGCTGTCTGGAGCGGTGGGTTCTGAGAGGAGCAGTGTCACCCTGGCCTTGCAGCCCTGAGGCTCTGTCCTGGGTCTGCTCCTTTCCGGGAGGACAGGTCAGTAGGACTGTATGAGCCAGTGTGTGAAGAACTCAAGCAGCCCCTTCACACATGTCCTCCAGAAACCCTGCCAGGACTTGGATGGTGTTGAGAGACAACTACACACAAACTTCTGCAAATGAAAGTAAATTCCAGGCAAACACACTCACCCCTGTCCCCACCTTCACAATCACACCACAGAGACTCACACATAGATACCTCACACCCCCATAAACACAGGCCCCACCACCTAAAGGAAACTCAGCTGATTATAAAGACTGTAGAACATGGCCATTTTTCTTTACCTAGAACATATTCACATCCCCATTCCTCATTCCTACCTGGAAGCTGGAATCAGGGTCCTCTCTAGCCTAAGGCAAGCATGAAAGACCTGGTTTTTTAATCATCTAGAATTTTTCATCATCAAGGTGAATGATTCCAAAATACATACCCTTTTCCCTTGCTCCTGTGAGGTCACCTACAATTAAAGAAAACAAAACTGATTCTAGCAATGGAAGAAATTATAACAGTGAGGTGGAGCCGGTGGCCACGGGACATTTTCGGTGCAGGGAGGGGGAGTGCAGTTGAAAATACAGGGGCTTTTTCGGAACTTGAGGGTTGTCCTGAGTGCCATTGTGGCAACGGATGTTGGCCATTTTAAATCAGCATATACCACTCAGAACTGTTTGAGAGAGAATGTGGTCTACGATGTGAACTGTGGTCTATGCTTGGTGGCAAGGCCCCAGGATGTGTATATCCATTATGGGTGATGTGGCACACATGGGAATCCCTGTAATTTCTGTGTAATATTTAGGTAATCTAAGCACCTTTAAAATATATATATATACACACGCACACACACACACACACCTAAAAATAACATTTATGCAAGCAAATACACATATATGCATATATATTTATATATCATTTTACAAATATTGGTATGTATTGTGAAAAATTTGATTTTTACCCACAATGAAAAAAAAAAAGGCAAAAAATAAAAAAATAAAAAATCCTTTAACTAATTGCAGCAGACAAGTGGGGGAAGGGACACACTTTTCCTCAATGATGCATCTTTTTGTTTGGGAATTAAAAATTCTTCATCCCAAGAGGAAAACCTGTTGCTAAGGTAAAGGCCCCATACTCCCTGCTTCCCTCTTCAATCAGGGATCAGTAAGTAATAGGCTCCTAATCAAGATTCCCTTGACCAAGGAAATCATACATATCATCTGTCTAATTACACAGTGAGATTTTTATATTTGCATTCAATTGGGAAAAAAAATAAAAAGTGACCATTACATCTCAAGGTGATCTTACCTTGGAAATAGATGGGGCTTCATCATTTACCCTGTCACTAGGAGGTTCTTCCAAGAGGTCCTCAGGAGGAGCTAGGAGGACACAGAGTGACTTCAGTTCATTGGGATGTTGCTCACGGGTTATTTGGGGAGTTGTGCAGGACTTGGGAAGGGGCAAGAAACTAGGGAGGCAGAGGGATAATAATCCTGGAATGATCTGTTGTTGTGCCATCATCCTTTTTAGAAGAAGGATGGTAAATGAGAAGAACAGGAAACAAATGAGAAATAAGATCCTTTGGCTGTGTAGCGAAAGGCATCCTAATGGAAAGTGAAATATTCAGTCTACAAATGGTACTAAAATGCAAGCTGTGCTTTACTGACAGAATCCTAGCTGTTTTGAAGCTGGGCTCATATCGAGTGTCTTCCTGAACTTTCCAATATCATTTCATTTTCCCCAGATTCAAAGTGCTTCTGTGTAGTAATTTTTCTCTTTAAATTATAAGTAACCTTTTATTGGTGGACTGTAATTAATTCTAGACCAAATATTTTATTGTATTGAGTCACTAACCTGTTTTCATACAGATAATAATTCAGAGGTTTTGATCACTCTGACAGCTTACCATATTAAAAATAGTGAATGTTGATCTTGTAATGTATTTCCTCTCAGTGTCTTTTTTCATTGCTAGGTAAGTGTATTCACTGAGTGATGGTGCTCCCCATGCTCATAACCTTCCCCCAGTGGGACAGTTCATTAGGAAGGAGGCTCCAAGCTCCACAAGAGAGTTACACGAAACGATGAATACTAGGCTAGTGACTAATTGGGACTTTGAGTTCTTATTGGTTACTGCCCCTCGAGTGTGTAGCTCACAGATTTGATCATTTGTATGTCTTGAGGTGATGAAGGTATCAAATAGATCAAAATATCTACCTGATTCTCGTCTGCTTGGGCCATGTGCTGAGCAGTGACTGAGTCTTGACAGAGCCAGACACAAAAGAACAAATATTGCATGGTCTCATTAATATGAGCTAAATACTTAGAATAAAGACATGGAGTTAAAACCTAGAGTGTAGGTTATTAGGAGATAAGAGGAGGGTTGAGAAGAACTACTGATGCTTAATGTATGTAGAAGTTTTAATTAACTTGACTGTAAAAGTGTGGAAATGGATAGAGTTTATGGTAACACATTATAGTGAGTAGCAGCTGGTTTATAAATGGGATTGTAGCTGAAAAGAGTAGTCTGGCAAAGTAAATGTCAAATGAAAGAGAGCTAATCTAGGGACTCAGTAACACAGTAAACCCAGAAGTGGATGAGAACTCTGGTTGAGGATACAAATGCATGAGTGTCCTTCTGTGAGCTAGGGCAGACGTACATCACTATTGCAGGGTGGTGGGAATGTGGAGAAGTCTGGGGAAACTACAATTGGGATGACCTATAGACTGTGGTTAACAGCAATACTATAATATTCTTGCATCAAAGCCAAAGATGTACTGTATTGATAATGGAGGTGTAGGGAAAAAGTGTGCCAAATGTACACTATGGACCATGGTTGGTGGTAATAGTCTGATGATATTTTCGCATAATCTGTAACAAATGTTCCACCATGGTGTGGTGTGTTGGTGAAGGTGTGTGTATGGGAGTTCTACACACATGTATGATTGTTTTGTAAGAAAAATATATTTTTAAAAAATAGGGTGGGTTGGGGGAAATACACCAAATGTGAGATAGGGAATATAGTTAGTAGTAATATTTTGATGATGCTCTTATTGTTTGTAAGAAATGTTTTACAACAATGCAAAGTGTTGGTTGAGGGGTGATGTATGAGACCCTCGTATGATGTTATGTATGTTTATTTAGTAAGTACACAATCTTTACTATATATTTGTTGTTTATGCATATTCATGTGTGAATGATATATTTCAATAGAAAATATATTTTTAAAATGTATCAGCCAAAGTCTAGCCTGCCCCAGGGAGTCTTGACCTCCTCCCTGTCCTCAGGAAACCATCACACAATTTCCACTCTGTCCTGAGGAGTCTGCCATCAATCCCCACATGAAAAGGGAAATGCTGTCTCACCACATGAATCTGCAAAGGAATGCCCTGAGGTATTTGGCTTGCTGTAGACAGAAATCAGGGGAATATGTGTGGAAATGCATTTTAAGGGTATGAGATAATGGTGGAAGGAATACAAAGTTGGATCAGGATGAATTTACTGTTATGGGCCCACTAAGCAGAGATTCTGGATTCAGTTTTGTAACTCAAGGGGTTAGAAAGGGCTCTGTTTGTTAATTTGAACTAAGCCCATCATCCCAGAAGAGCTCTGTTTTTGCTATTCTCTGCATGTCAGGCATCACAGCAGGGACTGTTGCCACTGAACTTGGATCTTTAAAGAAATTGGGAATGATCAGAACCCAGGTTGGCAGAAGCAAAGCAGTATCGCCTAATTGCCAAATACAAAGTGGTTGTGGATAATAAAATGAAGAGCAGAGAAAATTCTGACTTGCTGAGACCTATGAGGTTGGCTACCACGTCATGAGGCACCTCAAAGTAGAACTGATGTGCAGTCTTCTTACATTCTTACATGATCTGTTAAAGAGATGAGTTCTGGTATAGTGTACAAAGGTCTAACTGGTGTAACAAATGTCTAACTTGAATCAGAGTTTTTCTACTACTGTAATTATCATACAATATTTGTAGATTTTGTGTGACTCTCAATGGTATGCCCTGTATGTTACCAAAACCTTAGCCACAAATCTGGAAAGTAAAGGTCTTTCTACAGGATTCCTCTCAGTCTTTGAGTGATATTCTCTAGACCATTCATAAAAATAATTTGTTAGTGGAAAAATCTGTTATCCATGCACTTAAGACACATAAAGCACATTTTCTTATTGTTTCCTATGGTCTTAAATATGTGTCTAAAAAGTGTCTCCTTCAAAAAATAAAAATAAAAAAATAAAAAAAATAAAAGCTGTTCCCTGGATTTGATCTTTCCTTTGAAATGATTCCTTCACTTGAGAATCTTGGAGAGGTTGAGAATAAAAAACACTTTGGTATTTGAATTAGACATGTCCTGGTTACTTTACATTTCTTCTAATTTTTGCCTTCTCTTCACTGAGAAATAAAGGCAGGTGAAGGACTCAAAAAAAAAAAAAAAAAAGTTGTTTAGGACACTGGTGGAGAAACAGTGTACCTTAGGGAGGGAAAACTGGGGGGAAATATACAATGTACACCAGGAATGGGGGAGAAATATATTATAAGCTAAGCATTGCCTGGGATCAGGGTTGGGACACTTGGATGGTGTTCTCAGCACTGTCCATCTGCCTTATATCCCAGCCTCTCCCCAGGAAGCTGGGACTCAGAATGTCCAGCAGTCTAAAAGCGTCTTCTGGAAGGTGTTCTTGTCTTTGTGCTTGGCACACTTGGGCCTTCACTACCAGTAAGAGGAACTCTAATTCCTCAAGCACAAGTCACACTGATGAGAAAGCCATTTCCCACAGGCAAGCAGGGCAAAGTGCAGGCAGCTGGAGGCATGCTGGACTTCCCTTATACACATCTCTGAGTGGGTCTGTCTGGCACCTCTGTGAGGACTGTCGGTTAAGCTCAGCCTTCAGAAACCTGTGGCTGTGCAGCATGGATGAGGAGTGTGACACAATCTTTTTGCCGATCTACCCGCATCACAGTACCCTATGATGGAGTTTGACATTATATTTATCTTTTAAAAATTGATTATTTTACGGAAAATTAATATACTAGTGAATGATAGATGCTTGAAATATTAAAAGAAATGTGTAAATTAAATATAAATGGTATCATAAATGTACTTTGGATGAAAAAAACCATACATCATCATTCTGCTTTTTTTTACCTTTAAAGTCTATTATACATTTTTAAAGGACTGCATGTGTGTATGTGTGTGTGTAACAAGCATGGCATAAATTTAATGGCTTTTGCATAGAATCATAGTATATAAGGCTTTTTAAGTAAGTGCATGGGCCTGTTCCTTGATGCCACATGAGACAGAGGGAAGAAAACAAGGTCCCTGCATGATGCACGTATGTCCATGCCTCCAATGGGACGTTATTGACAACCACAGGTCCAGAAATCCTTGGTAAAGAGAGGGAGAAGCAGTGATTTCAAGAGAAATCCAGAAACACGGGTCTGTTATTTGAGATAGGAATCATGTTTTCATCCAAGATGTGCCAGTAAAGGAAGCTCCAGTGAGACAGACACCTTCAAGGTGAACCTGAATGGTGCTGATCCTTCAGTATTTAATGGGCATCTAACTTGTACTTTGAAATTGAGAAAAGAGACATGGATAGAATGTTTCTAATCACAATGTCCCTGAACCAGCCCAAGTGCCATTTAACTTAGCTCTCCAGGGTCTATCTAGTTGGTCAATGGTTTATTGTCCCTCAATGGAGATGATTCACCAGAGATTTCCTAGAAGTCACTTAGACAGAAATAATTTTCTGAGGTGATCTCCATGCTTTAAGTCCTCCTTGTCCCACAAGACTAACTCTGCTCTCCTCCGCTGAGTACCAACCATGATTAGGTGTTAGACCTGAAAATTCCTTAGACTAGCTATATCTCTCCATTGAAGGATGCCTTCACTGTTATTAAAATTGTAGCATTAGGAAGTTTACAGGTGTGAAAAATGCCACTATAGCAATGGAAAAGTGTGATGTGAAACCACATTAAGAAAAAATGTGTAAATATTTATCATGACTACTAATATTTTATAGGATTTGAACCAGTAATAATGCTACCAGAATGAAGTTTTGGGCAATCATCAGTGATAATTCACAAACAAAGGCATTTTGTTATGTAGTCATTTTGTCACTAGTTCCATCAGGGTATTCTATGTTTCTACCTTGAAGAAAGTGTAAAGAAAAAATGTTTCTGTTTAAATGCATGAAATTTTATTTGAATGCTGGGATTGTGTCAAAAATAATTAGTCTGTCTAGCATAGTGTTACTTCAATTTCAAATCTTTACCTTCCTCAAGCCTTTTGGGAATTATTTACACTGAAATAACCTGGGTATGCTTTCATTCTCAGAACCAATCTTTACAAAATAACTTTGGGTTGTACAATAGCAGAGTGCAACATGCTTGGTTCTGGAAATGGAGTGTTGCATAAAACACATTCCTTCCCAGGGACTCAGTATCAAATTTAGGTGCTGAAATTGTAGTGTCATAGTGTATAGGATAGAAGGAGTCAGTGGAAACCTACAACAAATACTTTGCCTGAAAAAGAGAAAACCTGTACTTAAGAGGTAAAAAATAGGGAAAATATAGAGAATGCAAAGAAAATTTTGGGTAAAACATCACCAGATAATAGAAAATGATTGATTAATAAACCTCATAGCCATAATTTTCAGAAAATTTTGGGGACAAAAATGTCCACACCTTGACCAGGGTCAGTGCCACTTAGAAACTTCAGGTAAATGGCTCAAGCTAACTTCAGGATGTTGGAATTAATCCTGAGAACACCAGAAGTGGAAGAGAGCTTTCACCTTCTATTCAACCCCTCCTTTTTTCAGAACTAGAGTATAAAATTATTTAAAATCTTTTCCTCTTCTAGTGAATAATTTATTGAAATAAAAAACAGTAATGTAGTGTATAACCATTACTACAAACTGGATAATGAATGCCCTAAATTTTTCTCTTCTACCTCTATAATTCATGCTTCCAACCCTTTCCCTTTTCCTCAGGCAACATTTGATCTCTCCTTTTAACTAGTTTTGTTGGGTTGTACTTAAAGGTCAAATATTTCAAGTGTAATATTCAGAGGTATTCATTTTATTTACTGATACACATCACCATCACAGAGCCAATATTACAAAGTATTCATCACTTCACTATTTTAAGTTGTGTAACTTCTCTTCATTCCCTCCTGAATCCCATTAAACTCTGTGTTAAGTCATCTCCCTCAGGTCTCTTCTAAGTCAGATGAGGAAAGATGCTAGGGGCCATGGTGGGGCTCCCAGGACACAGAACAATGGCAAAAGGGAAAGGCATGGCCTCTTCCCTCTTCCTCAGTGACAATCTAGGCTCTGCCCACATCTGATGGGCATCTTCTCTAAAAATATAATGTGATTTTTAGAGTCAGGAAAGGAGCCAGAAACTTGAAGCTGGGAAGGTGAAATGAGAGAGGAAGCCCAGGACCCTGGCAGGAAGCCCCTTCCCTGCCTCCCCTGTCCCTGTTCCTGGGAAGAGCTTATGCTTGTTGGTCCTGATCCCACTCAGCCCAGCTCCCTCCTGGGCTCCCTGAAGGGCAGACCTGGTTCTGGTCTCACACTTCCTCTCTCATTGCCTTTGCCCTCTATCCATATAACTACTGGGGCCGCAGATCTCAGGTGTATCTCTCATAGGGCATCAGGTTCATGAGATTTTCCTGGGAAGGGCACTCAGCTTTTCACCATCCCATGTAGTACATATGAGTCTTGATGAAGTGCTTTGTGCTGAAGTTGTTCATGTAATTTCAGCATTTTCCCAAGAGAGAGGAACTCACTTGGTCTGCATACCTGCACATGCACAGACACTGGACCCTGGAACTCATTCTCTATTTCTGTATCTCTCTGTGTATACATACAAAATGAGGTCAGAAGTGGTGTAGAGCAATGCCAACTAGAAATTCCAGAACATTCAGATTAATTGGTCATTGTAGGTCAGTGATATTACTCCTTTGTAAAACATAATTTATTTTAATGTTGTCACCACTTAGAATTAGTACTTAAATAATAAAAATATTAATAATTAATGAGAAAAACCCATTTGGTGCCATGAAGGGAAGAAATGGAGTAATTTAAATATGTCAATCCCATCATTTTGCATGTATCACTGTATAAAATAGGGCTTAAAGGCTATGAAGTTGGGTGAGTTGAACCTTCTGAGTCAGGCATAGGTTTCCCACAAGCAGATGGGATAGAGACAGAGGAACAGCTTGCACCATGAAGCCAATTTATAAAGCAGGTTCTAGTGTGTTAGCTATGGGCTCTGGGCATGGATTTTCTGGATATGGGGAAATGGGTGAGATGACCATGGGTGGACTTCAGAGGTGTGGGGCATGGAATGGGGGAAGGGAATTGAGAGGCTATGGAGGTACTGATGAGCAGACAAGAGATATGATGTCAACAAGACAGTCATGTGTTCCTGGAGCCAAAGCAGAAGGTGTCTTGATGGAGTGGGTGGTGGCAGTAGCCATGGAGTCACTGGGATGGGGCCCAGGGGGTGGGGAGCACAGGAGTGCAGAGTCAGGAAAGAGAGAAAGGACCATGGGTTTGGGGATCCCAGTGCTAATTGTGGAAGGAGGAGTTTCAGAAGCAGATTCTTACAGGTGCTTGCATGGGCTTCCATCAAGTTGCTGAATATATATCAGTCAGAGTGAAAGAGGTGATGTGGAGTGTTCCTAGGAAAGAGAACACTGGACCCTGCAAGTAACCCCTCCTTACCATCACACTCTCCCCGACCTGTAACTTGATGTCATCACCCTTGTCTTGCAGTTGGTGCCAGATCAGTGCACAGAATACTCATGGATTCTTCCTGACACATTTAGTTAAACCAAGTAAATCATATTTATTTGGTATAAAAACTTACAATTCTGAGGCTGTGAAATGTCCAAATCAGTGCACCAGCAGAAATGTTTTCTCACCAATGTCAGGTACCGGTGATCCTCAGGTCCTACCATATGGTGAAGATGGCTGCCTATCTCTGCCAGGATCCCTGTGTTCCCCTCCAGAATCTACTGATTCCTGGAGCTCAGCTGTGAGCAAATAGGCTTGTGTCTTATAAAAATCAGAGAAGAAAATAAAGACCTGATATATTGCTATTTGCATTTCTTTTTCTTTTTGTAAATTATGATAAAGGATGAATGTTTTAGTTTAAATGGATTCAAATCAGAGGAGAAAAAAGCAGAATATATAGCAAACACTTTTTCTTTGACATCTGCAATTTTTTAAAGTGTTAAAGATTTTTAAAATTGAAAATAGGGAAATGACAACTACATACAAACTCATGACTTGTTCCAAAAGGCTACATTGTAGTAAAATATATACATACAATGTTCAAGGTTGGTTTGCTGGTTTCAAAGTGCTATGTTTTTTCTGCCTTGAGAATCACCTGTTGGTTTAAAAAGCCTTTCAATACAACTTCAGTGTTGTCACATAATACGGCAAATGTGTAAATGTGGGCACCACATCTGGAATGGGTTTCAAAAGAAGATTCTCAGGCTCATCAGTTCCAAGTCCAGCAAGGTTGATGAGAGGCACAGCTGCAGAGCAGTATGCTAAGAATGTGTTCCCATCTGCTCTTCTACTGGTTCCGGACCCTGCTGTATCTTTAATACATGGTGGTACATTTGAGGCTAGTTTTGTCCTTCCTGGTGAATCTTGAAGTTTCATATCATGAACAGAAAGCTTCAGTGGTGGTGCAGATGGATGAGATTCAATGTTTCTAGAAATTGAACAAAAAGTTCTGAAAAAAGAACTTTTAAGCAGAGGCTGTTGATTCGGTTTCAGAGGTGTGGTGGGAACACTTTTTGATCTTCCTCCAAGCCACCCACTCATCTACCTAGTAACTTCACCCTGACTTTCAGTGAACAACTCTTCTATTTCCTCCTTTTTGATACCCAGGATGCTTCCCATTAATCTTAACACCTCATGATGGTTGTTTTTTGGTGTGTGAAAATATCTAATGAAGAGGTTTCTCATTAGGACTTTGTCCACTTTTCCTTCTCTGCTCTTTACTAAATTCATCAATTTCTTTTGTACATCATCCAGCATTTCTTGTCGGAGCTCATTTTGTTTAAGTTTTTCAATTTGTTCTTCCTTCAAATCTAACTGTTTTCTGTAAGTCTTGATGCTGAGTCCAATGCAGCATTCTCTTCATCCAGATGTTCCTGTAATGAGGCAAGTCTTCCTTCCAGAGTTTCTGCCTTTGTCTTCCATTCACCTATGAGTTGATTTTGCTTTTCTGTATATACTCTTTCAGCTCTGTTTCCCTGGAGAATCCTGACTAATACAGGGTCCTTGGACATTTTTAAAGAGTATCTCTCTGTATAGTTTTTTTTTTTTTTTTTTTTAAATTGGCTACACTGGGTATCACAGTATACATATGAGATTTATAACAGTCTACTTCTATCAACACTTTGTTTCAGTGAAATGAGAAAACCTCCCTTCCATTTAGCTCCTTGTACCTTTCCTGCTTTTAAATATCATTTGTGTTGAATATGTGTTGTCATGGTTTTGTAATTTTTCCTATTCTTTTACTTTTCCTTAGACTCTATGAATTTGATAATTATTTCCTATCAGTGAGGTCATATAATATTTGTCCTTCTGCATCTGGCTTATTTCACTCTACATGATGTAATCAAGGTTCATCCATGTTGTCACATGTATCAGAACTTCTGTTCTTTATCTGGCTGAATATTACTTTGCGTGTATATACCATATTTTCTTTATCCATTCGTATTAGTCAGCCGAAGGGGTGCTGATGTAAAATACCAGAAAACTGTTGGCTTTTATTAGGGGTGTTTATTGGGGTAAAGCTTACAGTTACCAGGCCATAAAGCGTAAGTTATTATGGTATATCTACTAATGTCAAAGCCTTTGTTTTCCTTTTCCTGAGAATGCCTTTATTTCTCCTTCATTTCCGAAGGATAATTTTGCTTGATATAGAATTCATGGTTGACACTTCACTTCTTTCATCACTTGAAAATATTGTGCTACTTGTTTGTGGCTCCATGGTTTCCAATGAGAAATCTGCTATCATTTGAATATTGTTTTTTGTTTTTTTTCCCCTGTAATTAATGAATTATTTCTGTCTGGCTGCTTTCAATATTTTCTTGTCTTTAGCTTTCAAAAGTTTAATTAGCATGTATCTTGGCATTTGATTTCTTTGGATTTATTGTTTTTGAAGCATGCTCAGCTTCTTGTAGGTTTGTATCTATCATCAAACATGGGACGTTTTCAACCATTATTTCTTGAAATATTTTCACTCTCTTTCTCCTCTCCTTATGAGATCCAATGATGGAAATGCAGCATATTTTGTTATTGTCCCACAAATACCTGAGGTTCTATCCCATATTTTTCAATCTATTTTTTGTCATATGTTCACATTTTATGAATTTTATTGCTGTGTCCTTCAGTTTACTAATTATATCCTCTGTCATCTCTGCTCTGCTATTGAGCCCATCCAGGGAGTTTTTTTCTTTGTTATTGCATTTTTTCAGTTCTATAATTTCCTTTGGTTCTTTTTTACGTCTGTGCCTTTGCTGTGATTTTCTATTTTTCCATTCATTTCAAGATAATTTATAATTGATTACTGAAATTTTTTTTAGGATGGCTGCATTTAATCCTTGTCAGATAATTCTAACATCTGATTCTTCATGGTGTTATTAAAAATCGACTTTCTTTTCTCATTTAAGTTGTGATTTTCTTGGTTCTTGGTATGACAGGTTGTACCCTGGACATTTTGTGTATTATGTTAGGAGATTCTTGGGTTCTATTTAAATCATTTTTTTTAGGAGGCAGGCTAAAAGGCTCTCCCTTGAGGAGTTTCCAATGACTTACACAGAATGAGCCCAGCACTTCAAGGGCTTCTCATATGTCTGGCTTTTCATTCTATTATAAATCTGTTAACACAGAAGCTGCCTCCCTGAGGCATCAGGGGGCGTAGAAGTGGATTCTCCATTCCTTAGCTCACACACTCAGATGCATCAGGTTTTCTCAAATGCTTTGTCTCAGTATTCATTTTACAGTTTTCAACAATATTCTGGATCCCAGAGACCTTTGCTTTATATGGATTCTCTCTATGAATATTTATCTTATCATAAACAAACTGACTCTTAGGATAATCTATACCAAAAGGAGCAGAAAGGACCTTATTCTCAATGATTTGTGGTTGATTGTTTTACCTGGATAGTAAATCTCTGTAGGTTTATCTCAAAGTTGCCGCATATTCCTGGATATCTGGAATCTATGTACATACAAGGGCTAGGTGCATGCATAGAAAAGACCTGAATATGCCATAAGCTCTCACCTCTTGTTGACTATTAAGATTTTTACAAACAGGATGTTAGGGTTGTGGAGTCATAAACTGGCTGAGTGTTGAAGCCATGTTCCATTGTACACATATAACATATCTGCAAGGACCTTGACATTTCTTGTTGATTTTAGGCCTATGTGGAAATTGCTGACCGTTAACTACCTGACCACTAACCTATGGGGACAGAGATTTCAGCGACCATACATGAAAAATGATACTGACTCCACAGAATTAGTGCCAAAAACCAACTAAACAAACAACTACAAACAGTCACAACAAACCATGAATTCAGGAAAATCTGATTTCCAGATTGGCCTCTTTAAAAGTTCTTCCATTGCTAGAATCACAATAAGTCTATAGTAGAATACCAGTAAGTCTATTCTAGTCCATCGTTCATTCCCCAGCCTGAGGATTCTGGGGTGATGATGCCCACTCCACCTTTAATTGAGAGCAGGCTTAGATCCCATGGGGCAGATGGGTGGGACTATCTAGCTTACAGTTGCAGACACACTCTGTTCCTTAAGATGGTTGTTGTCCATCATCATCTCCTTGTTAGTTGTCCTGGGTGAGTCCAATAAACTGATGAGTATGTGTTGCAACTGCTGAGGATCAGGGTCCAACTGGCACGTGGACAACTCAAAGATTTACATATACCTATCAACTCTAGTACTAAGTATAGGTTCAAATAGAAGAGGCAGAAGAGCCATATGCAGGGAAAGCATAATTGAGTCCACCTCTGACACACTGGGGAGCATAATTCCAAGGTA
>JAKSZT010018444.1:118189-142728 GCA_026826555.1 Tolypeutes matacus
AAAAAAGTGCAGAATGAGCTATCCTAATATCGACAAAATAGACTTGAAATGCAAAACTATTGTAAGAGACAAAGATTTACACTATAT
Source organism: Tolypeutes matacus (assembly GCA_026826555.1). Taxonomy (NCBI): domain Eukaryota; kingdom Metazoa; phylum Chordata; class Mammalia; order Cingulata; family Chlamyphoridae; genus Tolypeutes; species Tolypeutes matacus. Next base: position 118,277 of record JAKSZT010018444.1, read on the forward strand.
ATTAGTAAAAGGGGTAATCTCTCAGGAAGAGAGAACAATCATAAACATTTACGCACCTAATCGGGGTACCTCAAAATACATGAGGCAAATGCTGGAAAAACTAAATGAAGAAATAAATGCCTCTACAATTATAGTGGGGGACTTTAATACACCATTGTCACCATTAGAACACCTAGACAGAGAATCGATAAAGAAACAAAGACTCTGAACAATACATTAGAGTACCTGGAACTAATAGACGTATACAGAACACTGCACCCAAATACAGCAGGATTTACATTCTTCTCGAGTGCACATGGATCATACTCCAAGATAGACCACATGCTAGGCCACAGAACTACTCTCAATGAATTCAGAAAGATTGAGATTATACAAAGTACTTTCTCTGGCAACAATGGAATGAAATTGGAAATCACTAAGGACCAGAGAACCATAGTAGGCACAAAGATATGGATGTTAAACAATACACTCTTAGACAAACGGTGGGTCAGGAGGAAATCTCAGAAGAAATCAGTAACTACCTTGAAACTAATGAAAATGACAACAAAACATATCAAAACCTATAGGATGCAGCCAAAGCTGTCCTGAGAGGGAAGTTCATAGTCATAAATATACATATTAAAAAAGAAGAAAGTGCTAAAATTGAAGACCTAATTGCACACTTGGAGGCATTGGGAAAACAACAACAAACTAAACCTAAAGGAAGTATAAGGTAGGAAATAACAAAGATTAGAGCAGAACTAACTTAAATAGAGAATAAGAAAGCACTAGAAAAAAATAAAACAAAAAGCTGGTTCTTCGATAATATCAATAAAATTGACAAACCCTTAGCCAAACTGACAAAGAAAAGAGAGAACAGATGCAAATACTCAAAATAAGGAATGAGAAAGGGGATATTACTACTGACACCACAGAAGTAGAGTATCATAAGAGGATACATTGAAAAATCATATGCCAACAAGAATGATAATTTAGAGGAAATGGACAAATTTCTAGAAACTCACAAACAGCCTACATTGATGAAATAAGAAATTGATGAACTCAACGGTCCAATTACAAGTAAAGAGATAGACTCAGTCATCAAAAACCTCCCAACTATGAAGAGCCCAGTATCAGATGGCTTCACAGCTGAATTCTACAAAACACTCCAGAAAGAGCTAACACCAATCCTGCTTAAGCTCTTCCAAAAAATAGAAGTGGAAGGAATATTGCCTAACTCATTCTATGATGCCAACATTACCCTAATACCAAAGCCAAACAAAAATACCACAAGAAAGGAAAATTGCCAATTTCTCTAATGAACCTAGATGCTAAAATCCTCAACAAAATACTTGCTAATCACATTCATCTACATATCAAAAGAACTATACACCATGACCAAGTGGGATTCATCCCGGGTATGGAGGATGGTTCAATATAAGAAAATCAATCAATGTAATACACCACATAAACAGATTGAAAGAAAAAAATCACATGATCATCTTTATAGATGCAGAAAAAGCATTTGAAAAAATACAGCTCTCTTTCCTGATAAAAACACTGCAAAAGATAGGAATAGAAGGAAACTTTCTGAATATGGTATATATGAAAAACCCAAAGCTAACATCATCTTCAATAATGAAATTCTAAAAGCCATCCCTCTGAGATTGGGAACAAGACAAGGATGCTCACTATCACCACTCCAATTTGACATTGCCTTAGAAGTGTACTTGCTCAAGCACTGAGGCAAGAAAAAGATATAAAACGCATCCAAATTGGAAAAGAAGAAGTAAAAATTTCATTATTTGCAGACGACATGATCCTACATGTAGAAAGCCCTGAGAAATCTGCAACAAAGCTTCTACAACTTATAAAGGAGTTCAGTAATGTCACAGGCTGTAAGATCAATGCTCAAAAATCTATAGCATTTCTGTACACCAATAACAAGCAATCTGAGGAGGAAATGAAGAAAAAAATGCGCTTTACAATAGTAACTGAAAGAACCAAATACCTAGGAATAAATTTAACTAAAAATGCAAAGGTCTTATGTACAGAAAACGACACAGCACTGTTAAAGGAAATCAAAAAAGACTCAAATAAATGGAAAAATACTCCCTGTTCATGGGTAGGAAGACTAAACATCATCAAGATGTCTATCCTGCCCAAACTAATCTACAGATTTAATGCAATCCTTAAGGAACTGGAAAAACTAACTACAAAATTAATTTGGAAAGGTAGAGGCCCCGAATCGCCAAAGACATATTCAAAAAGAAAAAGGAAGTTGGTGGTATCACATTACCTGACTTTAAAACATACTACAAATCTACAGTGCTCAAAACTGCATGGTATTGGCACAAGGATAGACATACTGACCAATGGAACCAAATTGAGAGTTCTGATATAGATCCTTGCATATACAGTCATCTGATATTCAAGAAGACAACCAAGATGAGAGTCTTCTCACTCAGATGGGAGAGAATGGCCTCTTTAACAAGTGGTACTTGGAGAACTGGATATCCATATCTCACACCTTATACAAAAATCAGCTCAAGATGGATTAAAGATCTAAATGAGCCAAAACCATAAAGACCTTGGAAGATAATGTAGGGAAGCATCTTACAGGACCTTGTAATAGGAAGTGGTTCCATGAACTTCACAGCCAAAGCACGAGAAGCAAAAGGAAAAATAAATAAATGGGATCGCCTCAAAATTAAAAACTTCTGCACCTCAAAGGGTGTTGTTAAGAAAATAAAAAGGCATTCTACCCATTTGGAGAAAATATTTGGCAACCATATAACTGATAGAAGCCTAATATCCTGCATATATAAAAAAATCCTACACCTCAAAAATAAAAAGACAAACAACCCATTTAAAAAATGGGCAAGTGACCTGAAAAGGCACTTCTCCAAGGAAGAAATATACATGGCTAAAAAGCACATGAAAAAAATGCTCGACATCTCTAGCTATTAGGGAAATGCAAATCAAATCTACAATGAGATACCATCTTACACCCATCAGAATGGCAACTATTTAAAAAACAAGACAATAAGTGTTGGAGAGGATGTGGAGGAATAGGAACCCTCATCCACTGCTGGTGGGATTGTGGAATGGTCCAGCCACTGTGGAGGACAGTTTGGTGGTTCCTCAGAAAGCTAACAATACATCTTCCATATGATCCAATGATTCCACTGCTGGGTGGTATATACCCAGAAGAATTGAAAGCAAAGACACCAACAGATTTATGCACACCAATATTCATAGCGGCATTATTCACCATTGCCAAAAGTTGGAATCAGCCCCGGAGCCCATCAACAGATGAATGGATAAACAAAATGTGGTACATATATACAATGGAATATTACTCAGCTGTAAGAAGGAATAAAGTGCTAACACACGGAATAACATGGATGAATCTTGAAGACCTTATGTTGAGTGAAGCAAGCTAGGCATTGAAGGATGAACAGTACATGACCTCACTGATTTGATTTGAGGAACCTGAGCAGTCTCTGAGAACCATTGTCTGAAAGATAGGTTAACAAGAGAGAGAAAGAGGAGAAGGTTGTGAGCCATCACCCATACGGACATAATCTATGGTAAAGTGATAGCGTACAATTGCGTATTGAAGGATAGGACAGGTGGGTAGTGATATTACTGGGTTTGGTGGTGCAGGGTTGACAGGTGGGTACATTAGGAAGGGCGGGTTAGAATTCCCAGGATACTGGGGGGAGAGATGGGAAAGGGACCAGGTAAACATGGGATTTGTGGGGTTGAAAGTGCAGGAGTGGGAATGCTTTTAATGGCAATATGACAAACTACTGTCACTGGTTTAGGGTGTAAGTTGAGGGGGCATTCAGGACGGGGCACTTCTGGAGTAGGCTTCTGGGGAGTGTGTGAGTGTTTCTCTTGTCATAATGTGTCATTTTGGGGAATGGAGACCCACATGGTGAGTGGGAAGCAGATGGACCCCCATTTTGGGAGGACCGATTCACCCAGAAACAGACAGGTGGCTGTCTCTTAGGAGCAAGGTTGGCTTCTAATAGGGGAGGACAGTCAGTGTGTCAAGACCTCTTGTTGCATGTAACTATGAATCTTGTCATCCAATGAGTCAAGACGGGGATGTCATGTGCCCCAAGGGAATGGGGGGGAAGGAACAGAAAAGATTAAACAGGCGGTATTTACTGGTCACGGGAAATGTTTTTAATTACCTTACAGTGATGGACACAGGACATGGTAAATATCATCAAAAATTATTAAACTGTACCATCTAAATCGTAAATTATACTATAAACCATTGACAGTGTTTAGTAGCTTTGTTTCACTATCTGTATAACAGTTATAACAATGCTACCATCCACATACAAAAAGGTTTTAATATGGGGTGAGGGAAGGGGGAGGAGGTTGGGTATATGAGAGTCTCTAGTATTCTGTGTGTGACTTTACTGTGACCTAAAACTTCTTTGAAAATTAAATGAAAATTTGGGAGACAGTGGGGAGTGAGAGGGGGAAGGTGCCACAGTACAGACTGGACATCCAATAATGCAGTGATAAAAGGAAAAATGTTTAAAAAAAATTTTTTTTTGTTGTTTTTTCCCGTTTTTTGAATATCCCAATCGTTAAATTTTATTTCATTTTTAGTGTTTTTCTTTTTAAGTTTCCATGTATTTAATCTCTTATATTTAAACTTATCATTATTATTTCATTTTCCTGTTAATTGTATTTGGATATTTTATGGGCTTTATCTTCAAGGAAGCTTTAGATCACAGAAGGGTTACAACGGGAGCAGGAGAGGATCATTGGTGGGGAGTGTCTGGGATGGGGTTTCATGGGAGGAAGTTCACCTGAATATACATGAAAGATATATAAAAATTATTCAAATGATCAAGGGGTGGGGCATGGTCACAGTGGATGGAGAATCAATAAATGAGACAATATTGAATTCCCAGCCTGGAGTGCTCTGCCACATTCTCCAAGGGAGCAGCAACAGTTCCCCAAGTGCAGGGGCAGTGTCTGGCAAAGGAGGATGATCCACTGGTGGTTTCTTGTTATTGATGACTAGCCTTAACAGTCTTTGCTCTTGCAATTGAAACTTAGCCTACTGTTATGGGGTGCCTAAGGGTTGCCACCTGAGAGCCTCCTTGTTGCTCAAATTTGGCCTCTAAGCCAAACTTAGGATATGAATGCATTACCTTCCCCCCAGCGTGGAACATGACTCCTGGGGATGAGCCTCCCTGGCAACGAGGGATTGATACCAAGTGCCAACTGGAAATATGCTGGAAAAAGACCTTGAATAAAAGGGGGAAAAGGTAAAGACAAATGAGTTCATGTGGCTAAGAGACTTTGAATAGAAGGGACTGATGGACCATGTGCAGGGAGGACTTAGTTGAGTCCAACTCTGCCACTCTCAGGAGCATGATACCAAAGTAGAGCCCACTGATAAGGCATCAATCTCTGGAGCTATCCCCCCTTATACAGGACCTGGGTGTATCCAGAGCAATCAGGAGCCCCTCTGTGTGGGGTGATATCCACTTTGGTGTTCTATGAGATCCTCCTGAGGTGTGTGTAACCATTATCTCTGGGACGACCTCTTGACTCTCTTTGAAGTCCAAAAAAAAAAAAAATTCCAGATAAGCACGGGAAGGTGGGCGTCTGCAGGGGGTCGGGCTCCCCTGAGGCATCGCCCAGGTAGCGATGGGCCAGGTGCGCCCCCATAGCTGCTGCCGCCGCAGTTCCTGTGGCAGCCGGGGTCACCCCCACGCTTATCCGGAATTTTTTTTTTTTTTTTGACAAGAGATTCAGCCATTTGTATTCCATGGCTAAAAAGCACATGGAAAGATGCTCAGTATCACTAGCAATTAGGAAATGCAAATCAATGCATAAGTAAAGTATGATATATTCAAACAATCAAATATTACTCAGCTATAAGAAGGAATGTGATATTAACATGTGGTCAACATGGATAAATCTTTTTTTAATTTTATTTTGTGTATTTAATAATTGAAAATATAAACGGTAATTTTAAAAGAAAAAAAATTAAAACATACATTAAAACTACATTTGTAGTTTTGAAATGCAAATCAAAACTACAATGAGATACCATCTTACACCTGTTAGACTGGCAGCCATTAACAAAACAGAGGACTACAAGTGTTGGAGAGGATGTGGAGGAAAAGGAACACTCATCCACTGCTAGTGGGAATGGAGAATGGCCCAGCCATCGTGGAGGATATTTTGGTGGTTCCTCAAAATCTAACTATACATCTGCCATATGATCCAGCAATTCCACTGCTGGGTATATACCCAGAAGAACTGAAAGCAAGGACATAAACAGATATATGCACACCAATGTACATAGTGGCATTATTCACTATTGCCAAAAGTTGGAATCAACACAAATGCCCATCAACAGATGAATGGATAAACAAAATGTGTTATATATATATATAAATAATGGAATATTACTCAACTGTAAGAAGGAATACAGTACTAACACATGGGATAACATGGGTGAATCTTGAGGACCTTATGTTGAGTGAAGCAAGCCAGACATTGAAGGACAAATATTACATGACCTCTGATATGAATTAAGCAATCGAGCAGGCTCAGAGAGCTACAGTCTGGAAGATAGGTTTACAGGAAATAGAAAGGGAGAAGAAGGTTGTGAGCCAACCCCCATATGGGTGAAATCAAATCTATGATAAGGTGGAAGTGAATAATGATATTTACTCTTCCAATCCGTGAGCATGGGATGTTCTTCCATTTATTTAGGTCATTTTTAAATTTCTTTTAAAATTTCATTGTAGTTTTAGGAATACAAGTGCTTTACATTATTGGTTTAGTTTATTTCTAAATATTTGATTCTTTTAGTTGCTATTGTAAATGGAATATTTCCCCTCTGACTTCCTCCTCAGATTGCACATTACTACTGTCTTTTAAAGTCTATTTCATCTGATGTAAGAATAGCTACTCCTACTCCAGCTTTTTTTTTTTCTTTCTCCCCTTTTTTTTTTTTTTTGCTGTTGTTGTTGTTGTTACTGAATGCGTGGAATATCTTTGTCCAGCCTTTCACTTTGAATCTATTGGTATCCTTGGGTCTAGGATAAGTCTCTTGCAGACAGAATATATGTGGCTCATATTTCCTTATCCATTCTGCCAGTCTGTCTCTTTTGACTGGGAAGCTCAGTCCATTAACATTCAATGTTTTTTGTGTGTTTTTTTTAATATGTTTTTTATTTATTTGTAAAAGAAACTTAGATTACATAAAATGTTACATAAAAATATAAGGGATTCCCATTTCCCCCACTCACCAGACCTCCCACTTTGCCCCACATTAACAACTTATTTCATTAGTATGGTACGTTCATTGCAATCGATGAACACATTTTGGAGCACTGACAGTAAGCGTGGATGAAACTTTACATTGTAGTTTACATTCTCTCCCACTCAATAGGCTATGGCAGGATATATAATGGACTGTATCTGTCATTGCAATGTCATTCAGGTCAATTCCAAGTCCTGAAAATGCCCCTATATTACACCTTTTTTTCCCTCTCCCTGCCTTCAGCACTTCCAGTGGCCACTGTCTCCACATCGGTGATATAATTTCTAATGTTACTAGAATCACAGCAAGTCTATAGAGAATACCTGTAAGTCTACTCTACTCCTTACTTTCTTCCCCATTCCTGAGGATTCTGGAATGATGATGCCCACTCCACATCTAATTGAGAGGGAACTTTGATCCTATATGGCTGATGGATGGGACTCTCTTGCTGGAGTTGTAGACTTTCTCGGTTCCTTGGTGAGGTGGTTGTCCATTCTCACCTCCTTGTTAGTTGTCTTGGGTGAGTACAATGAATGGGAGAATAGATGTTGCAACTCTGCTGAGGCTCAGGGCCCAGCTGGCACATGGACAGCCCAGAGATTAAAGTCTCTTGGATATACACCTACCAACTCCAGCACCAACTATAGATTCAAATAAAAGGGACAGAAGAGGCATGTGTAGAGAAGCCACATCTGAGTCCACCTCTGTCACACATGGGAACACAATCTCCAAAGTAGGGCCCACTGGCAAGACACCAAAGTCCAGATTTATCTGCCATACCATAGGACCTGGGAGTCTCTGGAGCCCTCAAGAGCCCCCCACTGTTTGGGGTAATATCTATTTGGGCCATCTATGAGATCCTGCTGAGATGTGCATAAGCGTTACCCCTCTGATGACCTCCTGACTCACTTTGAAGACTCTGAGCCATATAAACTAATTTGTCTTTACCTTTTCCCCCTTTTATTCGAGGTCTTTTTCCAGTTGTATCACCAGCCAGTGCTTGGTAGTAATCCCTCAGTGCCAGGGAGACTTATCCCTGGGAATCATGTCCCTCACTGAGAGGAAGGTAATACATTTATATGCTGAGTTTGGCTTAGAGAGAGGCCACATTTGAGCAACAAGGAGGCTATCGGGAGGAAACTCTTAGGCACCCCACAACAACAGGCTAAGTTTCAATTTCAAGAGCAAAGGCTCATAAGCATAGTCATCAATATCAAGGGCCCATCAGTGGATCATACTCCTTCACCAGTCATTGCCCCTGCACTTCAGGGGACTTTTGCTGCTCCATTACAGAATGTGGCAGAGCTCTCCAGTATGGGAATTCAATATTTTCTCGGTTATTGTGTGAGTCTCCATCCACTGTGACAATGCCCCGTGAACATTTGAACATTTTTATGTACCATATATGAATGCCAAGGTGAACTTCCTCTCATGTATCCCTCATCACTGACACCCCACACCAATGATCCTCTCTTGCCCCAGTTGTAGCCCTACTGTGATCCAAAGTTTCTTCAAAAATGAAACCATTAAAATAGCCAAATACAATTAATAGGAAAATGAAATAATAATGATAAGTTTAAATACAATAAATAAAATACATCTAAAATTTTTTAAACTAAAAATAAAATTAAGTTAAAAGATTTGGATATTAAAAACTAATGAAAAATGTTTAAAAAGTTTTTTGACATTTTGTCTTTCATCACTGTAATATCTGATGTCTGTCTGTACAGTGGCAATTTCTTCCATTCACTCCCCGGTGTCTTACTATTTTTCATTTTGTTTACAGAGAAGTTTTAGGTCACAGTAAAGTCACACAGAGAATATAGGGGACTCTCATATACCCAACATCCTCACCTTTTCCTTCTTCCCATCTTAATACCTTTTTATATGTGGATGGTACCTTTGTTATAACTGATATACAAATAGTGAAACATAGCTACTAAACATGGTCAATGGTTTACATTATGGTTTACATTTTAGACTGTACACTTTTATAAATTTTGATATTTCACATGGCTTGTGTCCATCATTGTAAGATCATATAGAAGAGTTCAATTGTTTGTACACTCTTCTCCAACTCTCTTTCTATCCTTCCTTCCCCCTCCCCTCGGGGCCCACGGTGACCCCCTGGCTTCACTCCCTAGATGACAAGATTCATAGTTACGTACAACAACACTGAGATCTTGACACACTGGTTTGTCCTCCCCTATTAGGAACCACCCATGCTCTCAAGAGACTCCTGCCTCTCTATTTGTGAACAAATCAGGCCTCCCGAGTATGGGAGTCCAACTCCTACCCACTCATTATGCAGGTCTCCACCCACTGATACAACATATTATTACAAAATGATCACTCACACACTCCCTAGAAGCCTGCTCCAGGTGTGCCCTGTCCCAAATGCCCCCCCCCATCCAACACCCTAAACCAGTAACCCTTCCTTCTCTTATTGCCATAAGAATATTCCCAACTTTGTATTTTCAACCACATACTCACAAATCCCCAGTGTTCACCTGGTCCCTCTCCCAACCCTCCCCCCAATTCCCTGGACCTTTTAACCCACCCTCCCCAATCAACCCCCCTGTCAAACCTGCACCACCCAACCCAATAATATCACTACCCTCCTGTCATATCCTTTCAATATGCAACTACACACTTTCACCTTACCATTGATTACATCCGTATGGGTGTTGGCTCACAACCTTCTCCCTTTTTTTTCCTGTAAACCTATATCCAGACAATAGCTCCCTGAGTCTGCTCAATTTGCTTAATTCATGTCAGTGAGACCATGTACTGCTCATCCTTCAATGCCTGGCTTGCTTCACTCAACATAAGGTCCTCAAGATTCATCCATGTTATCCCATGTATTAGCAGTGTATTCCTTCTTACAGCTGAGTGAAGGAACATTAGTTTGCTTCTTTCAGGTTCTGTTGACATCACCAGTCCAGGACCAAGTCCATCCAATTTGAAGACTTGAGGTTTTAAGGACTATATTACCTTTTTTAAATGCATATACCCAGAGAGAAGTCTTTTAGGGGCCCCTAAAAAGCAGTGAATGGATAACAAATTTTGGTCTTGTTGACCCTAGACTTTGTCATTTGTACCAAAAAGGACTTGATATTATCAAATGCAATCCCCAGCCTCTCTGTTTTCTTTTTAAGTAGACTAAAACAGGGCATAAGCAACCCTGAGTACTGATTCATATATCTGGATTTCTATATTTTTCTAGACCCACATTTTATCAAATAAAAACAAACGGATGCTTATGTGGAAAACAGTAATGCTTTAATGAGGTTTGCTTATTGTCCCATCTCTGCAACCTGGGCTAGGAGCACTGGGATGGAGACCTATTGTTTTCCAATGGGAGTGTGATGCTGATACCCAATAAACTCACTCACAGACTGTAAATATCTCCTGTGTAGATACCGAGGAGTGTCAGGGAGATAGAGGGGAGAGTATTCTTGGCAGGCAAGACCTTCTAGGCAGGGAATCAGGCAGGGGAGTCACATGGTTTTGGGACTAGTGTAAAGTCATTGCAGTCCCATGGTGATGTCCCCTGAACCTCTGGCAGGGATTGGCCAGTTGGATGGAGGCCAAGATATGAGCCTGGGATACAGGGTCTGATGCAGAGGAGTCTGGGTGCAGAGGAGACTCAGTGTTCACATGTAATAAACTATTTCATCCTAATTACACCACTATGTGATGGATAAAGCCCTCCCTATTTTTCAGATAAGGGAAATAAGGAACCACTGAATTGTGGTTAACAGAACAAATATTGAGAATATTCTGTCATGAAAAATAAAAAAGATATAATACTAATACAGGGTGTTAATAATAGGATTAGTTAGGGGAAGTACACCAAATGTAAAATATAGACTACAGTCAGCCATAACATTTTTTTTTCAGCCATAACATTTTGATGATACTCTTCATCAATTGTAACAAATGTTCCACAACATTACAAGTTGTTGGTTGTGAGGTGATGAATGGGAACCCTGTAGGTTATACATAATTGTTTTGTAATTTCATGACTTTTGATTATACCCTTATTCTTTATGTATATAGATTCATGTATGAATGATAGTCTTCAAAAGTTGTTTAAATGAAAAAAGATTAAAATGGAAATTTTTGTTCATATATTAAACATTATAAAAAATTTTTAAATGTCTAAAATTTCAACTAGAACACCTCACCAGAGAAAATATACAAATGGATAACAGGTATACTAAAAGCTACTCAACCTAACTTAAGCCAAAACCAGACCCAGAGCCCTAACTCTTGTCAATTCAGAGAAGGCTGAGAGAAGTGAGGAGTCTGTAGAAGAAAAGTTTGAAGTTGACAGAAACTATTTCATGAAGTTGAACGAAAGAAACTGTCTTCAAAATATAAAAGTGCAATGTGGAGCAGCTAAGAATTATGCTAATTCTACACTGCCAGTGCTCCATCAGTGAAATAGCCTGCATGGCAGAACATCTGTTTAAACATGGTTTACTGAATATTTTAAGCCCAGTGTTGAGAATTACTGCTCAGAAAAAAGATTTCTTTCTAAATATTACTACTTGGTGGCATCCAGTCACCCAAAGGCTCTCTGTTGGAGATGTACAATAAGATTAATATTGTTTTCCTGCCTCATAACACAACATCCATTGAGAAGCTCATGGAACAAGAAGTAATTTCAACTTTCAGGTCTTACTATTTAAGAAATATATTTTTTAAGGCAATAGCTGCCATATATAGTAATTCTGATGGATCTGGGCCAAGTCAATTGAATACCTTATGAATAGAATTCACCATTCTAGATGCCGTTAAGAACATTCATGATTCATGGGTGGAGGTCATATTATCAACATTAACAAGAGTTTGGATGAAGTTAATTCCAACCCTCGTGTGATTATGAGGGTTTCAAGACTGCAGTGGAGGAAGTCACTGCAGAAGTGGGAGAAAAAGGAAGAGTACCAGAATTAGAAATGGAGCCTAAAGATGTGACTGAATTTCTGTAACCTTATGATCAAACTTTAACAGTTGAGGAATTGCTTCTTATGAATGAGGAAATAAAGGGATATCTTGAGATAAAAAATCTTGTCCTGGTGAAGATACTGTGAACATTGTTGATATGAAAATATATGGTATTGCTTAAATTTAGTTGATAAAGCAGCAGCAGCATTGGAAAGGATTGACCCCAATTTTGAAACTTCATGATTGCCTTATTTTAAGAAATTGCCAGAGCCACCCCAATCTTCAGGAACCATTTCCCTGATTAGTCAGCAGCCTTCAACATTGAGGCAAGACCCTCCACAATCAAAAAGATTATGATTGTGGAAGACTCAGATGATGTTTATCATTTTTTAGCAATAAACTATTTTTAAATAAGGTGTATGCATTATTTTAAAGACATAATTCTATCACACACTTAGACTACAGTATAGTGAAACATAACTTTTATATATTTTATTGCATTACTCACTTTATTGCAATAATGTGGAAACAAACCCTCCATATCTTTGACATATGTCTTTATAAAGATTATTGTTTGCCCAGGATTTGGAGGAAGAAGAGGATGGATGAATAAGTGAGGCTCAGGTGATGTTTATCTGCTGTGGTATTTTTCTCTCATAGGAAGACCTCCTCTCTTTCCAGAATTTAGCTAGTTTAGATTTCTTTGTGTCATCACCTCTCTGATGGTTTTGGAACTATGGTATTGCAATAAATATTTAAGTTGCTTGCTGCTTTCTACATACTATCTGGAAGCAGAAGTTCACCATTAGAAATTTTTTTAATTAATATGAAATCACTTATTGAACAGTACTGTATTTATCATAATATTATTTTAATAACTATTTACATGAAGATCATAAACTAAAAGCTGCAGATCAATCTGTAGAATGAGATAACTTTCAATTGTGAATTCAGTTTGTCATTTTTACCACAAGTTTCAGAGGTATATTTATGATATTATTTTCAAGTACAAAGAATCTAGGAATCAAAAAAATTCTTCACTTAATGTGAAGATAGCCAATTAGGAAAACATCAACATAAGAAGGGGTATAGATTAAGAAGGCCTGATTGTCAGGTGGGAGTGGATATCCTCTGGTAGTTCAGGACCTACTTGGTGGCTGTGGTAAAGAACTGCACATATAGTAACAATGTGATTTTTCCTTCACAGAAGTAACTCTATTAGGGTCTATATAAAGAGAAATTTATTCAACAACTTTGATTATTCCCTTGGACCAAACTGAGGTCCATCCTTGGGCAAAGACCCAGTTCTTTCCATCAGAATTGGGGAAGAGATGTGTATTAGGAGAATTTCATTCTTGTTTTGTTCACTTTTTTCTCCAGACAATGACCCTTAATCATTTCATTCCACTTTTCACTCAATTCCTTTGGTCATTGTTTCCTGCTATTCCATGAGAAGTAGAACATTTCTTTCACAACATGAGGAGTGGCCAGTGGGACTTCCTCCACTCAAGGGTGTTTGCTACTGACAAGTGATAATGCAGTGAGATATTATCATTCTGAAGCCTTAATCTCTGCAGAGGTTCAGCTCCTCAAGGCTCCAAGGCTAAGCCAACTCAAGTTATCAGTGAACGACTGTAATGTAGGCAGTCACAGGTGGACCTGAACATGAGGAAGTAATAGCAGGTGAATTGGCTGAGTGCAGAATGCAGCAACCCAGCCCTGCCTGAGATGGATTAATGAAGTCACTGTAAGTGGGAAGCCTGAGAAAAATGTCTTACCTGAGAAAAGGGAGAATGAGCCCAGGAGAATAAGCAGACTCAGCATTGAAGAAAGTAGTAAACAATAGAAGGAGCAGGTGCCCAGGAGCCTTTTCTCCACCTCCATATTCCTTTGTCCACTATCAGGCCCTGGGCTCTGGAATTTTATCCCAACCTCTCACCTGCCTAGCCAATCCCCCACTGACGCTCTACATGTGACACAATTGGACATCTATGACATCATGCGTATCCCTAATTGCCTCTGTAATGCCCTAAAACAGCCCTATCCTACTCCCTAACCCAGAGCCACTCTTCCCATGACACTACTGTCACCTGTCAGCTCCCACCTACATCTCTGTCCATCCATCAGTTCTAGGTCCTCTGTAGAATCAGGAGATGTTCCACATTCTCTGAGAAGTGCTTGGAGCTCACAGAAAATGACTTGTCAAGATAAAACACTAATTAGAAAAGCAGACCATCCCTAAGTCAAGTTTACAAAGCTTAACATTCCAGGGACTGCTGCTTTCTAGAGACCCAGGGTGCAAGATTGGATCTCAGTCTGAAGCCAAGTGGAAAGGCAGCTTGGAATTCCCATGTGAGGTGTGAGACTTCCCTTCTTCCAAACTTGACACTAACCTAGCCACTTCCAAAGCCCTGCCCAAGGTTTTCATGATGATGGTAACCACGTCTGAGTACTTACTTGGCCCAAGTATCCCTATTCTTTCTCTGTTCATCCCCTTTGATAAGGTGATTAAGAATAACTGCACAAGGGACAGTGTCTGGCAAAGAAGGATGGTCAAATGATGGGTTCTTGTTATTGATGACTAGCCTTATGAGTCTTTGCTCTTGTAATTGAAACTTAGCCTACTGTTATGGGGTGCCTAAGGGTTGCCACCTGAGAGCCTCATTGTTACTCAAACGTGGCCTCTCTCTAAGCCAAACTCAGCATATGAATGCATTACCTTCCCCCCAGCGTGGGACAGGACTCCCAGGGATGAACCTCCCTGGCAACGAGGGATTAATACCAACTGGCAAAAGACTGTAAAAAGACCTTGAGTAAAAGGGGGAAAAGGTAAAGACAAATGAGTTCATGTGGCTAAGAGACTTCAAAGAGAGTTGGGAGGTCATCCCAGAGGTAACGCTTATGCACACCTCAGTACGATCTCATAGAACACCAAAGTCGATATCACCCCATTCAGAGGGGCTCCTGAGGGCTCTGGAGACACCCAGGTCCTATATAAGGGGGGATAGTTCCAGAGATTGATGCCTTCTCAGTGGGCTCTACTTTGGAATCTGTGCTCCTGAGAGTGACAGAGTTGGACTCAAATAAGTCCTCCCTGCACATGGTCCATCAGTGCCTTCTATTCAAATCTATATGTGATGCTGGAGTTTGTAGGTGTACTTCCAGAGACTGGAGCCTCTGGCCTGCCCATGTGCCAACTGTTCCTGGAATTTCAGTGGAGCTGCAACTCCTACACTACAGCTCAATGGACTCACCCAAGTCACCTGGTGAGACGATGATGGACAACGGCCATCCCAGGGAATGGAGAGAGCCTGCAGCTGCAGGCAGGATAATCCCATCCACTGTATCCATGGGATATTAGGCCCCTCTCACTTGGAGGTGGAGTGGGCATCAGTATCCCAAACGCCTCAGGATTGGGGGAAGAGCTATGGACTAGAGTGGAGTTAATGGTATTCTGTTGTAGACATATTGTGATTCAAGCAATGGAAGAAATTACAACAGTGAGGTAGAGCCAGTGGCCACTGGACGCTTTCGGGGCAAGGAAGGGAAAAACACTTGTAATACAGGGGCTTTTTTAGGACTTGGGAATTATCCTGAGTGACATTACAGTGACAGATATAGGCCATTTTACATCAGCATATAACATGCAGACCTGTGTGGGAGAGAGTGGGGTCTACAATGTGAACTGTGGTCCATGCTTAGTGGCAAAGCCCCAGGATGTGTATTTCCATTGCAGGTGATGTGCCACACTAATGAAAGATGTTTATGTGGGATGTTATGGGAGGTGTGGGAGGTGGGGAACATGGGAATCCCTGTAATTTTTGTGTAACATTTATGTAATCTCAGCATCTTTTAATATATACATATATTTATAAACCCTATAATATTGTGTGGTGCAAAGTGTAAACTATAATGTAAACTCTAGACATGGTTAGTAGCGATGCTTCAATATGTATTCATCAGTTGTAACAAGTGTACCACACTAATGAAAGATGTTGCTAATGTGGGAAAGTGTGGGAGGGGGAGGGAGTGGGGTATATGGGAATTCTCTATATTTTCTATGTAACTTTTATATAATCTAATCTAAAACTACTTTAAAAATAAAGGAAAAAAAAAAAAAAGAGTAACTGCCCAGATATCCAGATGTAATGAACTGGAGCAGCAAGAAATGATCTAAAAGTGGGGGCTAAGGAGTTGATCTGGGGTTCCAGGACAGGGAAACATGGACTTCATTGTCACAAGCTGCAAACATGAGTAACAGGCAGAAGAAACTTGGAGAGTGAGGGATTGGGGTCTAAGGAGTGAGCTGTGCAGAGGGAACCCAGATATTAAGATCACCCCCATCAGCAGAGCTAGGGGAAGACTTCATTTATAGAGATTATGACATATTGAAGTTTAGTCTTTTGGAGCCAAATGTTTATTTTCACCATATATTTCCTTTTTTCTATGCATTGTCTCTCATATGTACTCTAGACAGACTTTTGTGCATTTTTTCCTTTTCCTTTCATTTTTTTCTATTTCTTTGTATATCTCTTGTGCTCTTAGCTTTTTAATAATTTTTCTATTTCATGAGTTATCTTGATGCAATTTTTTGCAAGCATTGGCCATTTTTCCCATAAAAGTAAAATATCCGACATAATAGAACTGTGCTTTCAAATATAGTAACTAGAAGCTAAATATATTTTGGCTTTTTTTTTAGTTAAATTTCATTTAAACAAAAAATTCAGTTCCACAGTTGAACTAGCAACATTTCAAGGAAATATTTTTTTTTAAATATCCAAGTTAGAGTAAGTATCAAAGGCCAGTTCATTCACCAACTCATAAGAAATAGAACAATATCAGTAACATTGATGCATTTTCTATATCCCCTTCTCTCATCCCCATCTCTCATCCCCAGACATAACTTCTTTAATTCCATGGCTATCAATTTGCTGCTCTTCTTTAGAGGTTTCCCAAGCAATATATTGAATTTTTAATATACTTTCTGATTTATCCATAAAATATTTTATGCTTTATGGCTTTTGTGGCTTGCTTTTATTGCTGAAATTTACATTTGTGTGATTCTTCCATGTTAATGTATATGGCCATAATTTTTGTGCTACTCGGTTTTGTATGGAATTCCAAGGACTTATTGGGCCACAAACTCTTAATTCTTTTAACAGTTTGGCTGCTTTCAACTTTTCAGAATATGGTAGCAATTCAAACAGTGCTTGCTCATGAGACCATTCCATGTAACCACTGGCACATTTGCAATATATGCACCAGGATGCATACTTAGGAGTGGAATTGCTAGATCTTAGGCTATGCCAACATAGAGCTTTACTAGGTGAGATCAGCCTCAAATCCAGCATATTTGCAGCAATGTACACCTTCAACCTCAGTATACAAAAGCAAAGTTTATTCTATAAACTTGGAGATACTTGCTATATCTTTTGGTTTATTATTTACTTTTCACAAGCCAATTATTAATGAGCAGTTTCTTCTTTGTCCTGCATAAGGCAGTTTCCTTCATATAATTCCTCTATCAATGGATTGAAAGTATGATTCCCATTTGTCTCTTCTGTTTTGTTTCTTTTTATCTTAGGTGCAATGTCCAAAGAATCTCCCACTTCAACTTGTGCAAATTGTTGCCACACTTTAGAAAGGAGTTTTGGTTATGCAATTCGGGAAGTTGCTTTCATTTTTGAAAAGTTACTTGGAGATTGTACTAATATCTATTTCCTCCTACATCTTATCTCCCATTTTTCCGTATACATGTTTGATTTAAAACACTAATCCAGGGAGCAGAATTATTTAAATCTTATTTTAAATTATTATAAATGTTTCAGGTTTCATTTATTTCCCATTTTTCTGATTGCTTTCACTGATTTTGGAGAAACCGAATCAGAATGTCAAATTCATGCCACCATCTTCAAGCCATAATATCCTGGATAACATTCTTAAAAACTAGATTTATCAGTCCAATCCCAGACTTATTATAGCAGTATTTCCAAATATGTCTCCCAAGCACATATATTTTTCTCAGTGTCTCCAACTGATTCTGATATGCGGCCAAGTTTGACAGTCAATGAACTACAATGACTGTTTCTTCTTAATTCAAATTATCCCTGTTAATTTTTATTGGGAACAGTTTCTTTAATAATTATAAAACATACTGTTATTCTCAAGTATTTTAATGAGTTAGAGAATTTATTTATATTCTGAAGTTATAGTCAAATATTTTGTATTTATTAAATAATGTCTTAGAAGTCCTTTCTTTACTTGGAAACTCTCTGATTCATAACTTCTTTTTTTTTCTCTCTTTTTAAATTTTTTATTTTTAAAAAGATATTTAGATTACGTAAATGCTACCTAAATAGTATAGGAGATTCCCATATGCCCTGCTCCCCACACAGCCCCCCCATTGCCCCCATTAGAAATATCCTTCATTTGTGTGGTATCTTCATTGCAACTGATGAACACATTTTGGAGCATTGCCACTAAGCATGGATTGTTTATATTGTAGTTTACACTCTCTCCAACACAATTTTGTGAGTTATGGCAAGATATATAATGGTCTGTATTTGTCACTGCTATGTCATTCAGGACAATTCCAAAGTCCTGAAAATGCCCTAATATTATACCTGTTTTCCTTCTCCTTAACCTCAGAACCTCCAGTAACCATGTTGTAGCATGTCTCAAACTCACATTGTACCATGCCTCAAAATATCTTTTCTTTTAAGGCTGAGTAATGTTCCATTGTAAACATATGGCAAATTTTGTTTAGTAATTCATCTTTTGATGGACCCTTTTGGCTATTGTGACTAAAACTGCTATGAATATTGGCCTACACATATCTGTTTGAGTCCCTGTTTCCAATTCTTTTGGTTATGGTTATGTTTACCTAGGAGTGGATTCTCAGGTCATATTATGATTTTCTGTTTAACATTATGAGGAACTGCCAACCTATTTTCCACAATGTCTGCAACATTTTACGTTCCCACAAAAATCCATGAAGTTATCATACTCCATATCCTTGGCAACACTTGTTATATTCCATTACAGTTTCTAAAATATCAAATCTTATCCCTCTATGAATATATACATATACATGGAAACATATACATATACATTTTTGTATATGGTGTGAGGTAGGGGCTTAATTTCATTCTTTTACATGTAAATATCCAATTTTCCCAGCACGATATTTGAAGAGACTATTGTTTCTCCACTCCATGTACTTAACACCCTTGTCAAAAATCACCTGTTCATAGAGATGTGGTTCCATTTCTGGATTTTCAGTTATTGTCCATTGATCTTTTCAGCTATCTTTATGCCAGTACCATACTGTTTTTTTGTTTTGTTTTGTTTTGTTTTTTTAAGATTTTATTTATTTATTCATTTATCCCCCCCTTGCTGCTTGTGCTCGCTGGGTCAGCTAACCACGCCGTGCGGGTGGGTTTGCCTTCACCAGGAGGCCCCAGGAACCGAACCCGGGGCCTCCCATATGGTAAGCGGGAGCCCCACTGATTGAACCACAGCCCCTTCCCGTACCATACTGTTTTTTTGTTTGTTTGTTTGTTTGTTTGTTTGTTTTATTATGGGTAAAAATCAAAATTCTCACAATACATACAAACATTTGCAAAATGATATATAAATATATATGCATATATGTGATACTGTTTTGTTTCCTGTGGCTTTGTAGTAGAATTTTAAATTGGGAGGTGTGATTCTTCCAACTTTGTTATTCTTTTTCATTGGGATCACATGTATCCTAGTCTTCAAAACTGTTGCTGAACCAGTGATGTAGAGGACCAAGAACTAGTAAAAGCACCATAGAGTTTTCCTATAATTTTCAGGTTTTCTTTTTCTTCATTGAGTATTTCCTTTTTGCTGTAAACTATTGACTTATTTACTGAGTTAGTTCTGGAAAGGTTGTTTCTGCCACTTCTTGCTTATTTTTCAGTGTTTCTGTGGGGGGAAGGGAGTTGAAGCTCCCTGCTCTACCATCTTGCTGATGTCTGTTTATACATTTTTTGGCATCTTACATTCTATTTTGGGTTAATCATTTATTTTAGTTAAGTTCCTCTATCTTGTTAAAAGGAATCCCTATGACTTGAATACTCTTCTAGTACTTTTATGTACATGATTGAAGTGTTAAATTAAAAAATAGCAGCTAAAATGTATCATAACTTAAGATTGAGGCAGATGATTGTGGAGGTAAAAGGAGACTCAGAGTTTAAACAGTGTCATAGGTTCTATGACATAAGACCTAATTATACTGATATCAGAGGATCCTCAAGGGGCATGGCCCAGACAGAGCACACCAGTGCTAAGCTCACAGCTTGAAGATTTTTCACATTCAAAGCTTACATTCAGGGAAGCGCCTGTGGCTCAATCAGTAGGGCTCCCGTTTACCATATGGGAGGCCCCGGGTTCAGTTCCCCAGGCCTCCTGGTGAAGGCAAGCCCACCCGCGTGGTGCGGTTAGCTGACCCAGTGAGCACAAGCAAAAAGGGGGGGGAAAAAAAAAAAAAAAAAAAAAAATTTTTAAAAAAAAAAAAAAAAAAAAAGCTTACAGTCAGCCTAATTTCCCTTTCTTAAATTCTTCTATGAAAAATAAAGACCAGGTCAATAACACAAAATCATGGCAAGAATTGCTTGGTCTCAGAGATGTAATCCAAATCAAGTAACTGTTGGGAAGATGAGAGTTTTGCAAGGGTGCAGTGGGGCTTGGGTTGCGTGAAAGTACCAAACGCAGGCTTATTATTTAGAAATATGGAAATATATGCCTCAGTTGAACCATATCAATAAAGTAGGAAGTGGATAATTATAGGGAAGGAAAATGATGGTGGGGAAACAAGAGACAGGACAATGCTCTATGTTACAACAAATATTATGTATTATTTTTATACTCATTGCACAAATACTTCTGTTAGAATTTAAAATAAATGTATAAAGAAAATCATACAGAGGAAGTTGTTGATTAATGAAATTGATTTGTATCTGTAGCATTACCCAGGAAACAAAACACAAATAAGAGGAAAATGCCCTAACATGTAAATTTTACTAACTGTTCTTCCACAACAACTTTTGTTCACTGTTTGACTGATGGGAATAGAAATACAGATAAAGCTATACATACCTGTAGGTAGAAGCACTGAACAAAAACACATATAAATAAGGTGTGGAAAAGTAGATAAAACAAAATAGAAAGAAGCATGAACTAATTATTGATGTCTATGCACTGTAATAAATAAACCACAACCATTAATAATAAGAGTTTTCTCACTTAGTATTTCAACTTAATTCTTTGCAGTTATGTTTTTCATATTTCACATATTTAACATCTCCTAAAGTTTGTTTTGGTGTATTTGTCGTAATATATTATGGTTTTAAATTGGCATCTATCTTTTCTAAGACATCTGCTTCCTGTGTCATATGTTGTCCAGAATTTTTTTCTCTTTGAGATAGGTGTGCTGCTCTCTTGTCTCATATATTGGTCCCTGAACTATGATCCTCTGTATCATTACATACCCTCTAGATATATTTGGAGGAGATTGAATGAATGTATGTTTTGAAACATAGCAATGCCCTGTCTCTAGTTTCCTCTAAATAACATATATGCATGTAAAAACAAACTAGATGACTGTGATAGATTGAGTTAAGTGCCCCAATTTTTAGACATGTTCTTCACTTTAATCTGGGTCAATGTGAATGTGAACCCATTGTAAATTGGACCTCTTGAAGATGTTATTTTAAATTAAATTGTAGCCAACTGAAGCAGGGTTGTCCTTAATCTGGAATACTGGAGGCCTTATAAAGAGAAGAAAGTGGAAGCCAGGATCAGAGAAGGCCATAGGGAGAAGCAAAATCCAGCAGGAACACAAGGGAGAACAGAGAGGATAAAGCCTAGTGATGTGAGACACATATGGAAGCTAAGGAACCTCAAGAATTGGAGCAGAAGGTGCTAAAGACCCCAGGAGGAAAGAAGCCTTCTAACTTTCCAGACCATGAGAAAGAAATTCCCATTGTTTAAGCCACCTTCCAAGTAACTGGAAAAGATTCAAAGATTTGGTGAAGATTCAGAATAAACAGTTGGCCAGCTAGTGTTTGAGAGATAACTAGGGAAGGAGAAGGCTTGGAGTACTCCTGCAGTTAGAAGAAATAACAGACTCTGAACTCTGGAACTCTTCTGTCACTGGAGTTAAGTATATCAGGATTAATCTGTAAAGATATTAATGCATCAGGGCATTGTTGATAATAATAATGGAACTGCCATCCTGGAACTAGTGGATCGTAAATTCTGGGTTTGGTCAGGAAAATGAGTAAGTGATACCTGCACAAACTTATTATCCCAGGGTGATTATGTGACCACCCAAGCTGTGCCTCCCTGAGGAGCAGGGCAGAAGCTTACCAGTGTGCTTGGGCAGGTATAATTCACTAATATAATACACCTGGTCATCTAATGGTATCACAGTAATGTAAAGCATGAGAAATCCTATGAAAGCAAACAACAATTAGCTACAAAGTTTTATATTCTGATTGCAGAGCAGTAAAATGAGTTTTCATCTGCGCAAACTCATACTACACAAAGGAAAAAGATTGATAAACCTATGACCTGTCAGCTTAAATATCTACAAAGCTCACCCTCCTCATCTCAAGAATATCTCCAAATGTTCAATATTTGAAGGACAAGTTTCCTATAGATAAGAAGATCAAAATCACACTACACACTACATAGTGAAAATAAGGGAAATGGTTTGTAGGCCAGGGAAAACAATCACTGAAAAGATGTTCAGAGAGTTCCTAAAATCTATTTCCTTATTTCACTTTTTTTTCTGGAAAACATCCTCCAATTTATTTATGCAGAAAAATAACAACCACACTAAGTAGAGAAGAACCAAGATTCTTTTGATAATTCTTTTTGATGAAATATGAATAGTTAAAGTGTTCAATAAAGTGAGAAATACTGGATCAAGAGCCAGAATAAGATAGAAATCCATAAAGATGTACCAGTATTCAGGATTGTTTATGCCCTGGGGGTATTTAGCATCTTCACAGAAGCTGCTGAGATGTTGGCCTTTGTATTAATCAGCCAAAGCGGTACCGATGCAAAGTACCAGAAATCAGTAGGTTTTCATAAAGGGCATTTATTTGGAGTAGAAGCCCACAGTTATCAGGCCTTAAAGCATAAGTGACTTCCATCACCAAAGTCTATGGTCATGTGTTGGAGGAGCAAGATGACTTCCAACATTTGTGAGGGTTTAGGCTTCCTTGTTTCTTCTCTTCCTGGGGCTGCTTGTCTCTGGGCTCAGCTCCCCTGCTATCTCCACAAGGTCAGCAGTAGACTCTGAGGCTCTCTAGGTTTTGCCTCTCTACACAAGCCCAGCTGTAGACTATCAGATGAACAGCTCTTCTATTCCCGGGACCTTCTCTCCTTCCTCACAATCAAGCTCCTTCGTGTACTTACTTTCCCGGGCTCCAGCATTAAAACTCCGCATCAGAACTCTGAACTCCAACATTTTTTTTTTTAAACATCAAAACTCCAACTTATTCCTCTGCTCTGCCATATAGTTTTATCTCTGAGTCACCACCCACCAAGAGTCCCCACCAAGGGACAGGGACTCAACATCATACTGACATGGCCCAGTCAAAGCCCTAATCATAACCTAATCACACCCAGAGGAACAGACCAATTTACAAGCATAATCCAATATCTGTTTTTGGAATTCATAGCTATATCAAACTGCCACAGCCATGCATTGTTTTGCCAACACCAAGGCTATAGGAATGAGAAGCAACAGAATCAAACTTTCAGGAACTCTAGAGACAGGACATAAAACACACATAGTTCTTAGGTTCAAGGATTTAACAAAAACAAAATTTTGACAGCAAACTGGAAATCTTAAAAAGTGACTAATTAAAAGCATAATACCAAATAAATATTAAAATAGAATAATGTAATTGAGAAATGGAAAACTAAATGAAAAGAAAAAACACAGGACAGATCGAAGTGCAATGGCAATTGTTAACTAAATGCTACGCCACATAAACAGATCAAAAAAAAAAAAAAAAAAGTGATCCTCTCTATAGATGCAAAAAAAGCATTTGAGAAGATACACCACACTTTCCTGATAAAAACACAGCAAAAGGTAGGAATAGAAGGAAACTTCTTCAACATGATAAAGGGTATATATGAAAAACCCACAGCTAACATCATA
>JAKSZT010018444.1:180466-193149 GCA_026826555.1 Tolypeutes matacus
CTACTATCAGACAAAATAGACTTTAAATTCAAGACTTTACCAAAAAAGAAGGACACTATATATTAACAATATAAGAAGTCTACAAACTATGAATGACAATCATAGTTATTTATGCACCTAACTAGCATGCCCCAAAGTACTTGAGGCAAACACTAGCAAAACTGAAGGGAGAAATAGATGTGTCTACAATAATACATGGAGTTTTAAAAACACCACTCTCATCAATAGATAGAACATCTAGACAGATCATAAATTATAAGGAAACAGAGAACTTGAATATTGTGATAAATGAACCAGACCCCTTAGCTAGACTGACAAAGAACAGTCATTTCTCCTAAAGGGAAATATAAATGTCTAACATACTAGAATGGCCACTATGAAAAAAAAACAGAAAAGTACAAGTGTTGGAAAGGATGTGGAGATATAAGAACACTCATTCATTGCTGGTGTGAAAATAAAATGGTGTAGCTGTTGTGGCATACAGTTTGGCAGTTCTGCAGTAAAATAAATATAGAATAACCATATAATCTGGTAATGCTGCTATAGGTATATACTCAGAAGAACTGAAAGTGGGACTAAAACAGAATTTCTTCACACCAACGTTTACAACAGCATTATTCACAATTGCCAAAATATGGAAGCAACCCAAGTGTTTTATCAACTGATGAAGAGATAAACAAGACGTGGTATTTACATGTGATGAAATATTATTCAGCTATAAAAAAGGAATGAATTTATGATTCATGCAAAACATGGATTAACCTTGGGGACATTTTTTGAATGAAATAATCCTGGAACAAGTGGACAAATATTGTATCATTTCACCATTATGAACAAATTAAATAAGTGTTTGGGGTTAGAGTATAAAATAGAGGTTACAAGGAGATAGCTTGCTGTTAGGGGATGTGGAATTGATGCTTAACTTGTACAAAATTTCTATTTAGGCTGATGGTACAGGTTTGGAAATGAGTGGTAGCAATGGTAGCACATTATCGTGAGTGCAGTCAACAGCACTGAAGTGTGCAGGTGAATGTGGTTAAAAGGGGAGACTTTAGGATGTATATGTAACTAGAATATAAATTGAAGTATAAAACAGGATTGTACAATGGTGTACCCCATTGTAGACAAAGGACTATAGTTAATAAAACAATAATAAGAATGTTCTTCCTTGAATTATAACAAATATGAAATATGTATACCGGGTGATAATAATAGGGTGGTATATGGGAAAAATAAATCTGATGTAAATAAAGAATGATTAATGGAACAATTTTATTAAACTTTCATCAATTGTAACAAAGGTGAATTCTGTGAAAATTGTACAATTATATAACAAGTGTTGTCATAAATGTTAATGGATGTTTCAGCTCAATGCAATGTGTTGGTGGTGGGGTGGTGCATTCAGTATTTTATGACTGAATGTTTTCTAAGCTCACAACTGTTCTAATTTTAAAAAGATACTGACCTTTACTATAATATGTTACCATCAACTCTATCCATTTCCACACTTTGACAGTCAAGCTAATTAAAAATTCTTCATATATTAAGAATCAGTACCCCTTCTCAGACCTCTTCCTATCTCCTAGTAACGTATAACCCATGCATTTATTTATCCTTTGAATTTAGTTCATATTACTGAGACCATACAATATTTCTCCTTTTCTGTCTGGCTTATTTCACTCAGCCTAATTGCACCATTTGTATGCTACAGACCATAGTTAGTGGTAATAGTCTGATGATATTATCTCATAATTTGTACCAAATGTTCCAAAACTATGTAATGTGTTGGGGGAGGGGTGTTGTATGGGAATTCTACACATTATGCATAAGTGTTTTGCAAGTACATGACCTCCCTAACAAGAATGTGTAAAAATTTTTGAAAAAGTTACTGATTTTAAAATTAAAAAGTTATTTTGATAAAACATAGTCTCTCTGCCTCTTATTCAAAGAAATAAACCTTTACAACTTCTTTACTAAGAATAGACTGATAATCCAAGAAAATTTTCATTTTAATCGACAGAAATTTTAGTTTGCATCAGGATAGTATTTGGTACTAACACTCTGAAAAACTTTTATAGATATATTCATGAAATCTTATTTAACTGCAACTGCAAAACAACAAATTCCTTCGGCAAAACTTCTGCAATTTTCTATGTCCTTTCAAGTTTTGTCATAGATTTCCTATTTCTCATGTTGTAACAACTAGTCTTTTATTTTAGGACAAAACTACTGTCTTTTCCATTAATAATATACATCCTGTTTAACTTATATATTAAGTTAACAAAATGATTTTGGAAAATGTCTTCAAGCTGATATTTTGCAAAACACAATTACTGTCAAAATAAAAATTGTCAGAATAATGACCCAAATTGGTTAAATGTAAACTTACATATATGTTTTTCATTTAATTATCTAGTAGCTATCATATTAACTTACTTGATCAGTAAACCAATATATCTTAAGAAAAGACATCTCAAAAATATATGCCTTTTTTTCATACTTCACATTGATAACCCAGAAGACATATATGTTTTCTTTTTAATTAAAAATTTTAAAATTAGCATTGAAAAAGAGTATTTATGGTTTAAAATTTTCAGCTACGAGGCATAAAAAAACAGATTTTGAAGCACAAAGAAAATATAGAGATATAAAATTCACTTACATGAGCTGAAATTTTGTCCTTAATATTTAATATTTTTGTCCTAGAAATATTTAAAATATTATTTTTAATCAGGATTTTTTTGTGGTTTTGGTTAAGAAGATATTTTAGGATTATTATATCTACTAACAGTTTTTGAATACTAATTAAAGAAGGCATCTTATTTTTTGGTGGAGTCATGCATATTTTTAAGTATACTGTTTCAAATATATAACTTTGTTCATTTTTAAAGGAAAGATAAAAGTGAGCATTTAGCACAGAAAAGATCTAGTTTAAAATGTGTTACTCAAATGCTTTCTCAGTTGGTAAGTATATAGGAAAATCATGCAGAAAATACAGTTCCTATATCACTGCCCACCCCCATTATATCACCTTGTATTTTGTAGCATATTTGTTACAATTGATGAAAGAATATCATTGCACTATGGAGTAGCTATTTGGTAGGCTTTTTTGGGACATTCCTACCTGTAATATTTGCAGGACCACAAATGTAATTTTCCAGCTTTTACCATTTAGCTGCTTTGATTAATTTTTATTTTCTGTTTCACCCATACCTTACAGGGCATTTGCCAAGCTGTAGTAGTCAGGGAAGAAGAATATCAGGAAGGAACACAAAGGGGAGCATTAGGATCATGAGAAGCAGCAGGGACAGCAGCTGCCAGTCCAGGCTCTTCAGTCACAAGGTGATCAAATCTACATATTCACTGTTCGAAAGCTATTTGTCAGGAGTCCGTTAAGGAAGTAATTTTGGAATCGGTTATTTTTGGCTGATTGGGCATACAATTAAAGAATGCATTCCATTGTTATGGGGATCTTCAGTAGATTTGGGATTTCCTTGGTTATGCCTTTCAGTTCAGACTTAGTCCAAGGAGTGTAGGTGATAGAGGCAGTTCCCTGAGCCTCCATTATTAGGTTTGATTTT
This sequence comes from Tolypeutes matacus, assembly GCA_026826555.1. Classification (NCBI taxonomy): domain Eukaryota; kingdom Metazoa; phylum Chordata; class Mammalia; order Cingulata; family Chlamyphoridae; genus Tolypeutes; species Tolypeutes matacus. Next base: position 184,048 of record JAKSZT010018444.1, read on the forward strand.
TTAAACTTTATTTTAAAAGTTTAAAGTTAAAGAAAAGTAACAAAAGAAAAGCAGAATAGATTTGAAGGCATTTCAGGGCCCTTATTACATAAGAGGGAAACTCTGCCAGACTAGGATAAAGAGGAAGAGGACAGGAAAGTGGAGGAGGCACTAAGACAGCCAGCCTAGGAAATTTAGTGGTTTCAGGTTTTTAAGTTTAGTTATGCATTTAGATAAGTCTTTCTTTTTTAAATTTGGTGTTTGTTTTTTAAAGACAAACAATTTTGAAATTAGTTTTGTATTGGGAAGCTTCCAAAAAATAATAAAAAAACAGTATTCCATTCAGGCTGTTTGAACTTATAGCCCCTATTGTATAATTATGAGCACAAATGCAATAATTTGGGCAGTAAAAGAATTTCATTGTGGCCACTGCAATTCAAGATTATATTTAGTATGTCAGGTCCACCTAGATCAGAAGTCACAGGATGTAGGACCATAGTTCTTTTACATAAAACCAGATGGAGTGCTTGATGGCAGTGCACCATTAGAAATTTTTGAAGAATTACAATCAATTGTGTCTGATTCCCAGAAATCTTAAAACCTAAAAAGGCTAACAGAATTTATTGTAGGTGTTTTACAGTGCGTGTTTACAGTGTGCCTTACATAGAATATTTCTTTACCCTGACAGAAAGCCTGTGCTCTCGTTATCCAACCTGTTAGCAGGTGTCCCTAGTTGCACAGAACTTGCCTTGGGAGTAGCAGGCAACCTATTGTCAGTCTTGTCTGTTTGTGACTGCCTTATTCTTTCATGGGAGTCTTGGTCTTTGGAATCTGAGTTTCCTCATTATAAGGTGGTGGGGGCTCTAATAGCATTTAAGTGCCCGACCTGTGCCAAACAAGATTATTATGGGTTTGCTTTCAGTCAGGGCAATGATTAATTAAGGCATTCTTCTGTGTAATATCAGAGAAAGAGAGAAAGAAGAGCCTCCAAACATTTTAGTACCCACCAGACAGGAGAAATTCCTATAAACCAAGAGGGCAACCAAAAGGACTGCCACCACCAGCCCAAACCAGAAGAACAAAGTTCAAAATTGCCTTAAACAGAAAACACTAAACAAGGCCAGAACTTCCACCAAAGGAAAAGATGTTCTGAACCAAAAGTACTCACCATAAGAAACCCAGGGCTGTTGGAGAAACCACAGAGCAAGTTCCATGCTCGAACTGATAGCAGCTCTGGAGTTGAGGTGGCAGTCCCCTAAGTTTCCTTCTACTGACTCCAGAAATGTCTACCATGATATTACAGACTGAGCTGCAAGGCAAGAAAAGCATTTATTTCAAGTCTTAGAATTACAATTCAGGGAGCACAGAGTCAGGCAGCAACCCAAACTATGTCCCCTCTGGGGATTCCAACCAAGGGTTTTTTAAGAAAGAGATTACATAGGCTTTTTGTAAAGAATTTTGAATGGTGGATATTTGGGGCTTTCCATATGTCCTTCAATTTAGAAATGTTACTCATTTCTTTATGTTGTAATTGGTTCATGGCATCCAGATGTCCTCAGAAACATTGTTGATTTTGGTTTTGCATACCTTGGCAGTTTGTGACATCTGGCTGAGACATGTGTAAGAGTAACATCCTGAATGTCCTCCTTCCTGACTCAATTATACATCTCTTAGCCCTAGTAACTTCATCTTGTTTTCTCTCTTTTTTGAAACCTCAACACACCCATTGAACAAACCTATGTCTTGTTTTTTAAAGCAATGTCCTTGTTTCCAAGACAGGCTTAGCATAAGCACCTTCTCAGGGCTAGGGCACCAGTGTGGTTGACTCCCTAGGTCCATCATTTCCCTCAGAGGTGTTACCACCTGCTCCAGGACACTATCAAGAAGCAGCATCCCTCTAGGGACTTCAGTCTAGGACTCTCCTTTCCCACTGCCATCCCTTTCCCCTGAGTCCAGTTCACTCCATTTGACCACTTTTACCACGGGCCCTAAGTATCATGAACTTTTGATGTCTTCTGCCTTGTGGAGCTGAACAACTTGTTTGAATTAGGTAGAGAAACAGTAAAAACAAGGGAATATTGTAATGTACTTTAAGATTTTATAAATTATCTTGCTATGCATGCATAAAGTATCCTACAGGGAAAAAATTCTTTCTTTTGCAATAAAAAATTATGCAAGTTTTTATTTCATAATTACCCACAGAGAAGCAATGAAATAGACAATGTAGATACCCATCCATTCCTTGTGGTGTTTTCATTCTCAAACTGCCCCTGGAAATCACTAGGGGTATCATTTAGTTGCTCACACCTCTACCAAGAGAATCTGTTAGGTTCCCACAGCATGAATTGCTTTGTATCTTACAGTCATCTGCATAATTTTATTAAAAAATAGATAAAACCAATAAACTGAAATAAAAGTGAAATTTGCTTTTTACATACAACGACCTCAGAGTCTTTTTATATTTTACTTATACAGGATGCAGAGTTATAAGAAGATCCTTTCAGGGTATTTTGCTTGTTTATCATTCACCACTTCCACATAATGGAAGTTCCATGGGGATAGAAATTTGTCTGTGCTGTTTGCCAGTGTATTTCTGGAATATTGTCTGTACCTCAAAAGTGCTAAAAATATTTGCTTGAATAAAGAATGAATAAATAAAGATATTGGGATTATTAACATTACCCAGTTCTCTGTTTTCACCAATGAAAACAAGAATTAAGAAATTGAGACTATCCTGATTATACTTTAAGGAGGTTGTATGATGAAGTGGGAGATATCTCTACTCTGCCATTCACTGGAGGATGTGCAAGCACAGAAATCACTTATTTGGGATGTGAGTTTAAATGCACAAAATCATTCAGCAAAAATAACAATCCTGCTCCTGCTCAAGATTTACACTACAGATGTTTAAGTGAGTAACATTATCTATCTGAAGACATTATACTATGTGCCATTGCTTACTTCTAATTCTGAAAGAAAAAAAAGAGCCAGGGTGGCACAAATAGCATTATGAAAAATTATCAGTTCTATAAGTTGTTAAATAGAGGGCAGATGGCATAAGCTGTCAGTCCTCTATTCTCTATTCACACTGTCTATGTTACCTCATTAAGTACAAGCTGTCTATGGCTGAGGATGTCCACGTTTCCGTCTCCAGCCATCTCCAGCCTCCAAGACCTCTGAGGTTCAGTCTCATCTATTTGGTGGTCTGCCTGACTCTCTGCATCGCAGCGTCTTCCTCTGTGAACTCTGAATTGTAATACATCCCTCATGTGGTTGTCATGCAGAGAACACACCTTTATAAAGGAAACACACTTAGAACAGGGCCTTGCAACATAGTATGTACTCAAAGTCCTCTTAGCATTAGTACTTGATCTCTCCATGTGTTTATGTAACAGCAGTAGAATGTTATCATGGTCAAAAAACAATTCTTGTTTCCAATCCCTGTTCCACTACTATCAATGAAACAAGACTTCGTTGATGAGTTGACTTGTTCACCACTGTCAATAGAAGAAACACTGCCCAAATCCCACCCAATAAACTGTTCCATGATTCCTATGGGTGAGCATTAAGTGAGATTTAAACGAAGTAATTTGTTAATAATTAGTAGCATTCTGGCCACTCATTTTAATACCCTCAATCCATAATATCTGCCTAGGGCATCTGGGGTGTTATACTCTGTTCCATTTAAAATAATTTAGCCCACTGGCATCCTGCTCTTTTCCTATCAGTGCCCTGTGCTTTCAGTTCACCTAGAGTTATGACAAAGTCTGTTTGACTTTGGTCATTTCTAGAAATGCAAATGATTTTTTAATTTATGGAAACAGTCATCATCTATGAATGGTGACAGTCAAATCTTTCTTTTTTTCCCCTGGACTTTCAGCTTTACATGTTTATTAGAGATAACAAAAAAATCCACACTTTATTGATAATTTTAAAAGGAAATTTCTAACATTTCACCATGAAAGATAACACAGTTGTTTTCCAGTTTAACAAAGTTATTTTATTCCTAATTTGCTGAGAGTTAATACAAAGGGTTTTTGGATTGCATCAAATACTTTCTTCATGCCTATTTAGAATAATATGAGTTCTTTCTTTTTTAATGAATAAATACACTGATTTAAATCCTTAAATTTTTATTAAGCCTCAAATTTCATGCCTGAACAAAGGTAAATTAATCACGGTATATGTGTTGTCCTTTGCTGAATTCAGTTTCCCAGTATTTGTTTAGGTTTTTGCATCTTGGTTAGTTAGTATGTTTATCACGCAACTTTTTTTTTAACCTCCTATTACTTTGCTATAGTTGTTAAATTAACCTTGTAATTGATTTTGTACAAAATTAATTTTACTTGTTCCTTCCATATTTGGTTGTCCTGCCTAAAAAGCTGTAGGCCAGTTACTTTATTTGCAAGAAGATTTAAATCACTGATACTATTTATTATATGGTTAAAGTTCTTTTCTCACAATTAGAAAATTTGCCACTGCATGCACTAGGGTGTAGAATCTAAAGTTTATTATGTGGACTGTCATGGTTTTCATCCTTATCCCAGTCTGATTGGATTTCTCCTGGTGCCCATTCACTTATTTTATACTTATTATTTGCTGTCAGGAAATGAACAGTAGACTGCCCAAGCATTTTGTGTCTACAGCTTCCTAAAATCCACAATATAAGAATGATAAGTTATAATATTTTCCTAATTTTAATTATTTTCCTTAACTTATTTTTGTTTTCATATTTCCCTACTAGTTTCAAAATTTGTTTTCCACATTCAGGTCTTTAATCCAGTTGAAAGGCATTTTTTTATGTATGATGTGGTGCAGGTGTCCAGTGTCATCTGTGTATCAAATGACAGAACATCTTCAGCATCATAGAACAGAGAGCAGCAGTTGAAGCGATTGAAGTGGTTGGGGCAGTTGGAGTGGTTGGGGCGGTTGGAGTGCTGAGTGTGACTCCAGCTGGTGCAGGGGCAGGGTCATATATCTGTACCTTTGGTGATTCAGGCAGGTCAGAAGATGCATAGTGTCTTCCCAACCACATGCCAAGGGGCCAGCATGCCTGGTTCTGCCCTTCCTGGCTATTACCCACTCACCCCCTTCTGGCTCCCATGGGGAAAGCAGGAGCCTTGGAGGCTTATACCCAGGTTCCTTCACTATCATCACTAACAGTGAACCACTATTCTCTGCTCAGACTAAGGAGGAATTTTGAAAATGTTATCAAGACATAATTTCCACATTTAATAATAATGAATTAACAAAATGAAGTTCAACATTAGCAATCATTGTCAGATTGGAGCCCAAGATGAGAAAAAATAAAAAAGCCCCAAACAAGACACTCAAGGGGGTGAAATGAGCCTCCCTGTTTTGCCACTGTCCCCACCCCAAACTTTCTCACTCCCTACTTTCCAAAAGTTTATAAACTGCTTTGAGCTCCTTGAACATAGTACTTAGATGCTAATTAAGGGAGAGTTTGTCCTTCAGAGAATTAGTCTCTTTTTTTTTTTTTCATTACCACCCCTAATTTGGCATCCAAAATGTTATTATCCTTTTTATTCACCATAGAATAACTATTCTAAACTTTTTGTAAAGTCTTTAGTTTCAGTCATATATGGGGGTCTCTGAAGTTTCTGGTTCTTCAAATTTGCTCAGCTGGTGTTTGCCAGAGATATCCTTGAACACCTGGAGGCAAAACAAAAAGTAGGGACAAAATCCTCCCAGTTTTTGCTCATTGGAGCCTTTGAGACTTATACCCAGGAGACTGAGCAGAAGAACTCCATGCTGTAGCCAAGTGTTTTAAGTGTTTTGATGCACTTAAGTCAAGCCTTAAGCCAGCCCTTTCCAGCTTGCCATAGCCTTCAAGCCTTGTCTGGGCTCAGCTGACTGGAAATTCGTAGGGTCTCTTCAGGTCTTTTCTGCACATGCATGTTGTTGGCCCTGTGCATATGCATTATTTTCTCTCTGCAAATACAAACCCTGTCTTCCGAATGCCCTAATTTCCAGAAGAAACTCTCCACCTTTTCTTCCCAAGCTTTTGGTGACCTATAGTTTGCCTCAGCTGTAATCTTTTGCCCCAGGTGGCTGTTGGTTGTCCAGTTGCCTTACACGGTATGTAAGGAATTGCTGCCAATTTGCACTGAAAGTGTCAAATTAGGTAGGCAAGTGCCTTTCATTTAACCCTCAGACAGTTTAGAAACAAAATCACAATTCGTATAAAGTCTGCACTCTTTCCTCCAGAACCAGTGATAAGGGTCCCACACTGTGAATTCCACCAGGTATTTTCAAGACTATTGCTGACCTGGACAGGGTGGTGGGGTAAGGAGAAGTAAAAATGCCAGAAGATGATTTTTTTAAACTGCCTCTTTTTGTTTAATTCCGGATTTCTGAAAAAGTTGATCCTGACATTTTTGCTTGATTTTTCAGTGTTTCTCAGGAAGCTGCTTTCTCTACCCATCCCACTGATGATACTCTATGAAGGTATTTTTAAATACATTAATTTTATCTGAACAATTTTATTGCGATAGAAATCACATACCATACGATTTATCCACTTAAAGTGTACAGTTCAGTGGATTTTAGTATATTCACTGATATTTTTCAACCTCCAAGACACTAAATTTTAGAACCGTTCATCACCTCCAAAAGAAATCCCACATCCTCTATCACCACACTAAGCAACCGCTAATGTATTTTCTTCCTCTATAGATTTCCTATTCTAGACTTTCATATGAAGGAAATTATATAGTGTGTGGTCTTTGTGACTGCCTTCTTTCACTTAGCATAATGCATTCAAGGTTCATTCATTTTGTGGCATTTAGCAGTACATCATTCATTTTTAAAATTTTTATAAGGACTTTATTGAGATATAATTTGTATATACCATACAAACCACCCATATAAGGTGAATACTTCAGTGTTTTTAGTATGTTTAACAGAGTTGTACCACAACCATGAATTTTAGAATATGCAATTTATGAGCAAAATACATTCCACTGTGTGGATATGCTACAATTTTTGTCCATTTTTCCTTTGATGGACATTTCAGGTGTTTATACCTTTGGGCCATTATGAAAATTGCTATTACATTTTCAAGATTCTGTACAAGATTCTGGCTAGACATATGTTTATCTTGCATGTATACTGAGAAATAGAATTGCTGGGCCATATGCAAAATATGTTTAATTTTTTACTATCACACTGTTTCCAAAACTGACATCAACCTTTCACTTTCCCATGAACAGTGTTTGAGAGTGCTGATATCACACATTCTTACCAATACTTGATGTTACTTGACTTTTTTACTGTAGCCATCCTAGTGGGTATGAAGTATCTCACTGCACTTGACCTTAGACTTTCCCTTTTAACCACTGTCATACTTACATATTAGTACTGCTAGTTAATTTCTACTCATTCCCAGAGATTTACAAACAACCTTTTTGGCAATTCTACAGATTAATCTTCAGCTTTCCGTTCTCTACCCTCTTTCTGTTTTCTGGTGACCTATATTCTCACTATGAACTCCATGAGTTTATACAATATATTTAGTTCATAATAGTACAGTCATGCAGCATTTGTGTATCTGGCTTGCTTCATCCTCTTGGTTCAGACACTCTCAGTTTCTGTTTATCTGTGCATATTTTAAACTTATCCTTCATTTTTGAAAGACAATATTGGCAGAAATAAGATTCTTGACTGGCACTTTTTCTCTTTCAGTATCTTAAATATATCATACCACTTCCTTCTAGCCTTCATGATTTCTGATGATTAGTATGTGTCTCGAGTTGGTCTATTCAGATTTGTTTGGATGGGAATATGTTGTGTTCCTTGTTCATGGATTTCTATATTCATCAATAAAGTTTGGATATTTTCTATCATTGTTTCTCCATATATTCCTTCTGCCCTTTTTCTCTTCTCTTCTTCATCTGTGACACTCATGACATGTATACGTGCACATCTCTAGAATTTATTTTGTTCCCTGAGACCCTGTTCAATTTTTCCCATTCTTTTCTTCATTGTTCTTTCATATATTTGTTTTTGGAGGCCATGTTTATTGAACCTTTCATTCCCATAAGATCTGCTATTTTTCTATGTATGCTCTCAAATTCTTCTTTGTGTGCCCCCAGTGTCTTAATATCTTTAATCTCTTTAGTCATCTCATTGAATTTATTAAGTAGGTTTAAACATCTATGATGAGTGTCTCAATTCCTTTATGTTACCTGGATGCTTATCTTTTTCCTTTCTTGTGCCAGATCTTCCTGTTTAAGGTTTGTAGGTTTTTTTTTTTTTTTTGGTTTCTTGAAATCTGGCTTACTAGATGAATTTATTCTGGGTACAGTTATTCTCTTTACTTTAGGGCTTTTGTCATTTCTCCCTTGATAGTTGTGTAGTAGGAAACAAGGATGTAGTTGGTATTATCAGCTGTAAAGGCTGATGCTGCCTGCATTGCCCCATGAAGTGATGAAGCATCTGCCAACTTTCTCCTCTGCAAGAGGTAGGGAATGAGCCATAGCCATGTGTAATAACCTAAGTCATGCAGGCCAAGACCATCCATAGTTGTCCAGAGAGACTAATGAAGCTTCATGCCCCTTCCTCCCCTGTCTCAGGTGGGATGGAGCTTCAGGTGTGGGCAGCAATCTATGATATGTGAGTCCAAAATGACCACAGTTGCCCTGGTAGATGGACTCTTTGGAGTGCTCAATAATCTAATCCATGTTGGCCAAATATGCTTGCAATTGCACTGAGATGCCAAGGGAGTACTGGCTCTTCTGCCTGTAAGGGGATGTGGACTTAACCACAGGCACCCAGCAGCTCAGTCCTTGTAGGCCAAATGTCCCTGCCATTTCCCAGAGAGTCTGAGGAAACACTAGCTCCCTCCTATCCTATTGGGGGGTGGCATTGATCCACAGGCACCCAACAGTTCCATCCCTGTAAGCCTAAAGTATCAGCCACTGCCTGGAGTGGTTGAGGAAACACCAGTCCCCTCATATCCTATTGGGAGGGTTGAATCCATAGGTGCCCAACAATCCAGTCCCAGAAGAACAAAGGTGCCAGCTCCCTCCTATCCTACTTGGTTGTGGGGATGGAGCTACAGTGTCCCACTTTTCAGTCTGTGTGGTTCAGGTTGTGTAGGCC
>JAKSZT010018444.1:226653-237048 GCA_026826555.1 Tolypeutes matacus
GTCGCAGGCCCAGAGGCTGGAGAATTCTGAAGAGTGTGGGGGAGGGTACATATTAAGCTCTTCCACATGAGATTGGGAATATTTCTTTCTATACCTGGGGTTCTCCATCTGAGTTGTGTCTTAGTAAACTTGCTACATATGGCTGTGATGAGGACTGAATGAGTTCCTATATGTAAATTTTGCAGTATTAAGATGAGGTTAGTTTCTTGACATAGTTGACAGTAGCTATTGTCCTGTGTAAATAAGAGCTATGTCTAGGAGAAATATGCAGAAGCACACACACACACAAACACGCACAATCACACTACATAGACTTACCCATTGACAACCCAAAACTCCAATTTATAGTAAGCCAGACCACCCAGAGGGAACCCAGCTGATTCCAGGAACTGTAGAAACATTGTCAAAGATCTTTTTCTGAAAATCAGTTTTTCTCACCATACTCTCAATCCTGACTTCCACATGGAATGCAGAATCACTGGGCTCTCCACACTAAAGACATTGAGGAAGCTCCATCATAGTCATCTAGATTTCTTTCCTGAGGCAGAGAGATACCAGAATACACACTTTTTCCTCTTGTACTTGAGGACACCTGCAATGAAGGAAAGCAAACACTGTGAGGTTCCTATCATGCTCAGTGCTGTTTGCACAGGTTTTTTGCTTTCTTGATGTCTTTAAAAAAGATGAGAAACAGTGATCATGTCAAGAACACAAAAGCAAGGTAGAAGAATCCTATGAAAAGGCCTTGAGGATTTTTCTTTCAAGTCCATTTTTTGTTGACAATTAAAAATTCTTAATCCAAAGAGGAAAAAATGCCATTAATGAAAAGGCCTTTTACCATATGCATTCCAATCTAATGCTACCTACATTGAATACCCTTGGAACCAGCTATCAGCTAGTAAGAGATTCTACTCACACACACACACACACACACACACACACACACACACACACACTACACATATACACACAAGAAGATAGTACCTAAATTCCATGATCTACATGAAGTTTTCAAATCTGAACTTGACTGAAAAGACAAAAATGAAGAAAGCAACCTATTTCAAGCAAAGAAAGACAACCATATCTTGGCATTGGATGGGTTTTCCTCCTCTGCCTTGGTGGTAGGAAGCACCTCCAGTGGGTCCCCTGGGGGACCTAAGGGGACACAAATTAGCTGTCAGTACATTGGTGGCTGTGCTCATGAATTACTCAGGGAATCTCACTTATTGCACAAAGGGCCTCTCTTTATCAGTGTTGTTTTAACAAGTATGAATTGAACACTGCTGAACCATCCACGTCATGAATTTTATTTTTCTTCTTGGTATACATTACCTAATTTTCTGTGTGAATAACCAACTAAGTACTTTGTTATTTATATACTAATCACCATCAGTTCATTTACCTTTTTTCTGTCTCCCTTTGTGAGTTTGTGAGTTGAAAGACACCTCACTGAGTAATTGAGGAAAAATTACTCTATTTTCTCCTCCCACTCCTATGGAGGGAATGGGTTCAGTGAAAGCAGAGATAGTTGTCTCTGTAAAATAGGAAGTTTGGGTAACCACCAAGAATAAATGGATATATGTTTTGTGCCAAAACCTGACACTTAGAAAAGCAAATTCCTTTTTTCCCTTTTTAAAAACTTTATTTTGTATATTTAATAATTGGAAATATAAACAATAATTTCATTCTCAAGTAAATGTACTGGATACATATAAAAAATGTTTAAATCATACAATATGTTACTCACTACATTTGGTTCATAGTAATGCAATCATACAGTAATTGTCCTTTTGTGTCTGGCTTGCTTGGCTCAACATACCGTCTCCCAGGTTCATCCATGTTTTCATATGCTTTACAACTTCATTTCTTGTTATAGCTACATCATTCCATCGTGTGATTACACCCGTTTGTTTATCCATTCATCGGTTGATGGACACCTGGGTTGTTTCCAACTTTGGTAATCATGAATAACACTGCTATGAACATAGGTGTGCAGATGTCTATTCGTGTCACTGCTGTCAGTTTTTCTGAATATATACCCAGTAGTGGTATTGCAGGGTCACATGGCAAGTCTATATTGAACCTCTTTAGGAACTGCCAAACAGTCCTCCACAGTGGCTGTACCATTCTGCATTCCCACCAATAGTGAATTAGTGTTCCTATCTCTCCACATCCTCTCCAGCACTTGTAGTTCTCTGTCTTTTTAATAGTGGCCATTCTGATAGGTGTGAAATGAGATCTCATTGTAGTTTTGATTTGCATTTCCTAATCATTAGTGATGCTGAGCATTTTATCATGTGATTGTGGGTTTTTTGTTGTTTTTTTTTTTTTTTGCTATTTGTATTTCTTCTTTGGAAAAATGTCTATTCAAGCGCTTTGCCCATTTTTTACCCAGGTCATTTGTCTTTTTATTGTTGAGTTGCAACATCTCTTTATATATCATGGATATTAAACCCTTATTGAACATATGATTTCCAAATATTCTCTTCCATTGAGTTGCCTGCCTTTTGACCATTTTAACAAAGTCCTGTGAGGTGCAAAAGTGTTCAGTTTTGAAGAGGTCCCGTTAGTTGTTTTTGAGTGAGAGGGCTCTTAAGACTATCCCATTTGTTTTACATTTGTGGAAGGGGAAATTCCATGTATCATTTTGTCTCAAAGAGGTTTCTTATATACTGCAGAGTTGTGTTTTTCTAACTGATTCAGACTGAGAGGCTGTTTCTTTAAGCAGATTTATATTTGTTGAGGAGACAGATATGTGAGTTTAATTTTGCCACATTATTTTATGTTATTATTTCATTTGTATAGATTTAAAGCATTTTTATAATGTTTAACGAAATTTTCTGAAAATGTAAATCAATAGAAAACACATGCAATGATAGATCACACAGTATTAAAACTGGTTTGGAATGGATGGCAGATTTGAAAAGCCTTTTTAAAAATTTTTTTACTATCTACAATAATTTATATTAATGGTATGAATATATAAAATGTATATATAAATATATTAATATATACATAAAATTGATTCATGAAATTACAATAGAAATATAAATGGCCAGTTCCCTGAAATGAAAAAAAAGTTATCACTGAAATTTTGATAGGGTGGCATTGAATCTGTAGATCACTTTGGATAATACTGACATTTAAACAATATTAATTCTTCCAATCCATGAGCATATAATGCTTTGCCATTTATTTAGGTCTTTCATAATTTCAGCAGTGCTTTGCAGTTTTTACTGTACAAATCACTTATCTCCTTGGCTAAATTTATTCTGAGATATTATATTACTTAAGATGCTACTGTAAATGGAAAAGTTTTTTCAATTTTCTCTTTAGATTGTTGATTGCTATTACATTCAAATGATTGATTTCTGTGTGTTGATCTCGCACCTTACCACTTGGCTGAACTCATTTATTAGCTCTAATAATTTTCTTGTGGATTATTTTGGATTTTCTATATATAAGATCATGTTGTCTGAAAATAGAGGCAGTTTTGTTCTTCCTTTCCCATTTAGATGACTTTTATTTCTTTTTCTTCTCTAATTTCTCTGCTTAGAAATTCTAGTACAATGTTGAACAGTAGTGGTAAAACAAGGCATCCTTGTCTTGTTCCTGAACTTAGGGGGAAAGCTTTGTCTTTCATCATTGAATATATTAGCTGTGGATTCTTCATAAATGGCCTTTATCATGTTGAGAAAATTCCCTTCAAATTCCTAGGTTTATGAGTGGTTTTATCAAGAAGGAGTGCTGGATTTTGTCAAATAACTTTTCTGTATCTTTTGAGATAATCTTGTGGGGTTTTTTTCCCTTTCCTTTATATATATATTTGAATTGTATTGGTTGATTTTTCATGGTGAACCACTTTTACCTTCCTGGGATAAATCTCCTTGGTCATGAAGTATAGTTTTAGTATGCTATTGGATTCAGTTTGCTAGTGCTTTGCTAAGTTTTTGCATCTGTATTCATAAGGGAAATTGGGCTGTAATGTTCTTTCCTTGTGATGTCTTTACCAGGTTTTGGTCTCAGGGCAATGTGAGCTCCATAGAATGAATTAGGAAGTGTTCCCTCCTCTTAAATTCTTTGGAAGACTTTGAGAAAGATTGATGTTAACTCTAGTTATTCGGAAGAGTTCATTGATGAAGCCATTTGGTCCTAGAATACTGTTTTGTTTTGTTTTGTTTTGTTTTGTAATAATACACCTTATTTTTAGAGAAGTTTTAGATTTACATTTACGAAAAATTACACTGAAAATATAGGTTATTCCCATATAACCCCCACACACACAGACACACACACTTATAGTTCCCCCTTTATTAACATCTTACATTAGTGTGGTACATTTGTTACAATTGATGAACCAAAATTGAAGCATTATTACACTAACAAAAATCTATTCTTTACTTTATGGCTTAGATTTTGTGCTGTATAGTTTTATAGGCTTTGACAAATGTATAATGTCATGCATCCATCATTGCAGTATCATACAGATTGACTTAAGCACTGTAATTGTTATAATTTTGTTCAGGTTTTTTCTTTCTTCTTGAGTCAATTTAAATAATTGGTATATTTGTAGGAATTTTTGCATTTTGTGTAGATTACCTAATTTGCTGCCATACAATTGTTCATAGTATTCTTTTATAATCCTTTCTATTTCTGTAAGGTCAGAAGTGATGTCACCATTTTCATTTCTAATTCCAGTTATTTGCATATTTTCTCTTTTTTTGCTTTGTCAGTGTAGCTAAAAGGCTATTAATTTTATTCATTTTTTCAAAGAACCAATTTTTTCTTTTGTTTACTTTCTCAATTGTTTTTCTATCCTTTATATTCTGTTTCATTTATTTCAGCCCTAATCTTAACTATTTCATTCCTTCTTCTAATGGTGGGCTTATTTTACTCTTCTTTTACTAATTCCTCAAATTTGAAGTTATAAAAGTTATTAATTTGAAATCTTTCTTTTCTTTTACTTTCACTGCTTTAAATATCTGTAACCTGCTTCTTTGCCTAAAAGACAAGATTGGGAGGTCAAGCTCAAGATTCAGTAGTTCAGGCTTCCACATGATAGAATGTCACTGACAAAGAGGCACCTTATATGCGTAGATGTTTCCCTCTGGAACACAGCTATGAACCAACAATGAGAGCATAGACTGACTGCATGCCATGTTGGGAAGTGTGAGAAGAACTAGCAGGGGCACCATGACCTTCTCCTACCATTTTCAAAGCTATGTTTCCTTGATTTAGCACTAGCCCGGTTACTGCAACCCTTTAACTGTTTTCCAGAATATTTAGGAATGTGGCTTTGCCAGTTTTTGCTAGTTGGTCAAAGATTCTGTGGGATGACAGCACCCGGAGCTCTTTCCATCATGATCATGGCTGACCAGAAGTGCAGGGCTGCAAGCTATTTACTTGATTTGATTCTTGTTATGTGTGATATGCTATGAATTTAGATATAAATTCTTTCAGACTGATAGATAGCAAACATATTCTCCTACTGCTAGGTTTGTTTGCCTTCTTATTCCTTTGATTGTGTATTTTGATGTACAGAAATTCATGTGGATTGTTTCAACTTATTTAATACAGAAACCTATCCAAATGAGTGTTTAAAAACTTAAGGATTAAAAATGAACAAGCATTTATAAGAAATTAAGTCCATTAGTTATCTATGGTGTTTCACTTATTACTTCTTCAGTAATAAACATGTTCATATATTCAATATAAAATTTTCAGACTCTATTATAATAACTGGATAAAAAGAATGAATTTATTTCAGTAAAAACTGGTAACATTTTAGATTCCATGAACAGTATCATTCATATCAAAAGAAATTCTGACTTGTTGAATCTACAAGTGACCTCATGGCTATCAACTACATAGATGTTGTTAAGTTTGTTGCTATTACCTGTGTTAAGTCATGGAGCAAACAGAGCACCACTAACCTAGAAACAGCCACAGGAAGTAATAGGTCACATGGAAAATACTGTAAAATGTCCCGGCCCGCGGGACATCAACGAGGACCCGAAACCTGCCGAGAAAGAATGGTGGGACAAGAGACGCAAAGAATGACAGCAAGACAGTATTCTGATCAAGCTGCAAAACTTTATTGAAGAAGCAGGGTATATATACTCTAAGGGAAGAGGGAGTGGCTAACAAGGACGGGTGGCGGTTTAGGATTGGTAGGTACTGTTGCTGGGGGTGTGGGATTGGTTGGTGCTGTTGCTGGGGGGGAGGTGGCAGTATTGAGGGAGTGGCTAGGTGCTGTTGCTAGGGGTAGGAGGCAGCATTTCTGGCGCGAATTTTTGGCGGGGGCGCGAAATGCTGCTGACTTCCTAGAAGAAGGCTAGGGTGTTATTGTTTCAGTCCTGGCGGCCATGTTGCATGCCCCCGACCTCACTTAAGGCAAAATAGACATGGATATATTATTTTTTACGGCCCCCAACAGTAAAATCAACAAATTATGTGGGAATTATCAAAATGATTTGAAGAATAATTTATGCCTATGATTATATGACCCAGGAAGCAGTATTATAGTCAAGTTAGAGGATACATTTTCTTACTTCCTTTGAGCCTCAGTTTTCTTTTGGTAAAACGGGAATAGTCTTAGTTCTTCCTTCATTGGATTTTTGTAAGTATTAAATGAGCTAATACATATAGAAAACTCATAAACACAACATCACATAAAAATCACAAGTGTTTATTATTATCATATTTGGAATATATAAAATACCAAAGACTTATTAATGTGATGAATATATACTGAACTCTCCTGCCAAGCAACAAAAATGGAAATTCAACACAAAGATGGACAAAGAACATGGCATAGATAACTGTTATTAAAAACTTAGGTAGATGGAAGATCACATAGAGATACTTTTTTTTTTTTACCGGGAGGTCCTGGGAATCAAACCCGGGTCCCTCCATATGGGAGATGGACGCCCAACCAGTTGAGCTACATCCGACCCCTAGAGATACTTCTTATATTAAAAAGATAGTGTTCATAAACATCATTGAAGATGCAAGAATCATCCTTCCAAACAGAAAGAAATGTGAGCTTCAGGGTCCAAATTTAAAGGAAATATATTACTGTTTTTACCAAAGTAAAGAGTCAGATTTAGAAACAAAAAGCAATACTACTTCCTTGATTCCTCTTTCTTTAGTTTCCATAGAATCGCAGTAAAACAAACAGAAAAAAGAATATTAAAAATAATAATCTTGTATAAGTCACTGGGCTCTGACTGGCCCACTTTCCCTAAATCTTATTGCCAATTTTCTTACCACTTTATAAACCAAAGATTATTTTCCAAGGGAGCCCCCAAATGAGAAAGTGAATCTATTCTTCTGGCCCAGGAAATAAGAGGAAAATCAACTAAGGCAATTGAGGGTTATTTTATTGTCCATGGTCTTGAAACAAAAGGCCAAGTATTCCAAGGGAAGAAAATGGGAAGAATGGGGGGATAATGGAGTTTAAGATAAGAATTCCCCAAAGCTATTTCCTCACATTATAATTGTAGAAAAATATTTAGTTTATTTTTCCAATTCTCAGTACCCAGGGGACATATTCTCTCTGGATTTTCATGCCTAGAGATCTGGGGCTCATAAAAAGGCATGCAGAATTTCAAAAAACTAGGAACATGTTTTAGAAGAGAAAGAATTTATCCCGCAATTCCAACATGAATTATCACTTTAATTGTTATTCTATAATTTATAATCATTGAAAGTGTAGACCCGAAAGCTTTCTTGCTTATGACTCTGAACACTCAAAGAGGTAAGAATAAACTAGGACACAGGCTGGGAAGTTGCCCATATATTCTACCTGTTAGTGAATGATCCAGCTTCTTGCTATTATTAAAGGTAGATGCCCAGGATTTAGAGTAAATTTCCTATCTTAGAGTAGACATCTCTTTGTGGTTGTTGGTTATAAAGCCACTTTAATTCCTATATTTTGATTGCCATATCTCATTCTCAATTCATTAAGCCTGATCTTTAGACATCATCAAAGAAAATCTGTAATCTCTAAATATTTAAATTGCAGTGTTTAGTACTAAGGGGAATGATTTCCAGTCTTCTTTAAAATTTCAGAAGTTTTTTTTTTTCCTAAATGGATTTTATGTAATTCTGATTTGTAGTACAGAGAATCAAAATGATATTTGCATATCATATGTTTTTAAACAGGGATGGCAAAATTCAGTAAGTACACAACATGTGCCAGGCTATGAAAAAAACTATTATAGAAATTAGGTAATTTCTCAAAATGTTGACTACTTATAAAACTTCAAAACCCAGGGGCTCCCTAAAAGTGATGTCTAATTCATTTATTTTTTACTCTAGTCATCTCAAATATTTTCTTCTCCCCTCCTTAATTTCTAAAGCCTTGAATGAGTCCCCATTTGCAGAAACTTACCTGTGTTCACATTGCTTTTCATATTTCCTTAAAGTTCTTATTCTTCTCTCAGTGCCTCCCACTCCTATAAACTTCTCACATAATCTTGCTTCTTCCCTCCCAAACCAAATGTTCTACATCTTGAAATAAAAATGACAAAGAGGGAACCATACCCCAGGGTATATTTCCTTTTGTCAATGTACCCAAAGGAGATAATACCTGGTACTTTGCAAATAATGTGGAAAACTATGTTCAAAGTATTTTCAGACTTTCTGTAAACAGCCCAAATATTGTAAAATATTCTTGTTTTTATATTATAATTAACTTGCAATTTTGCAATAGTTTAACATAACTAGAGAAAAGAATATTATTTCACGTCTGCAAACGCAATGAAAATTAATGCATTCCTTTTGTAGGAAACATGAATGTTTTTTTGATGGAAAGTAAGGACAAGGAAGAAAATATTTTTCAAAGAAGTGCTGTAAATTTATGTGGACTTTGGAGGGAGCTGACGTGAGGCAGACAGATTTCTGAGGCGAGGGAAGCCAACGTGACTGTCAGTGTCCTGTTAATGAAACTACAGGTGATGAAATTGCATTTCATTTCAAGTAGACTATCCACCAATATCTGAAGAGAGATTTTCTTAAGGCAAAATTAAAATGGGATTTAAGTAAATTTATCATAAAAAAGATAGAATTTTATGGGAGCTGAGGTCACAGATGGCTCAAGTAGAAGTTTGTGCCTTTGTATGGCTTTGGTATTAGGGTGATTTTGGCATCATAGGATGAGCTAGGCAATATTCCTACCACTTCTATTTTTTGGAAGAATTTATGCAGGATTGGTGTTAGTTCTTTCCAGAATGTTTGGTAGAATTCACATGTGAAGCTACCTAGTCCTGGGCTTTTCTTAGTTAGGAGGTTTTTGCTGTCTAATTCTATCCTGTTATGTGTCATTGGTCTGATGAGTTCATCAAATTCTTCTTTTATCAATGTAGGTTGCTTGGGTGTTTCTAGGAACTTGTCAGTTTCCTCTAAATTAACCATCTTGATGGCTTTCTTATTTTCAATTTCATTCAGCTCTGCTCTAATCTTTGTTATTTCCTTCTTTCTACTTCCTTTTGGGTTAATTTGTTGTACTTTTTCTCAGTCCTCCAGGTGTGCAATTGGGCTTTGATTTTAGCTCTTTCTGCTTTTTTAATAGAGTCATTTGTGGATATGAATTTCCTTTCCAGTACAGCTTTTGTTGCATCACATAGGTTTTGATATTTTGTGTTGTCATTTTCATTTGTTTCAAGGTAGTTACTGATTTCTTTTACAATTTCCTTCTTGACATACTGATTGTCTAAGAGTGTGTTCAAATTCTATATCTTTTTGTCTAATCTGCTTCTCTGTGCCTTACTGAAGTCCATGTTCATTCTATTGTGGCCAGAAAAATTGCTTTATATAATTTAATCTTCCTGATTTCACTGAGAGTTTTTCTGTGGCCTAGCATGTGATCTATCCTGGAGTATGATCCATGTGAACTCAAGAAGAATGTATATACCACTGTATTGGGGTGTAATGTTCTGTATATATCAATTAGGTCCAGATCTTCTAATGTATTATTCAAGATCTTTGTTTCTTTATTGATTTTCTGTTGATATATTTTATGTAATGTTGATAATGGTGTATTGAAGTCCCCCACTATAATTGTAGAGCCATATATTTCTCCACTTAGTTTTTTCAATGTTTGTCTCATGTATTTTGAGGTGCCCTGGTTAGGTGCATAAATATTTATGGTTGTTCTTTCTTCTTGATAGATTATAACTTTTATTAATATATAATGGCCTTCTTTGTCTCTTACAATAGTTTTGTATTTAAAGTCTATTTTGTCCAATATTAGTGTAGCTACACCTATCCTTTTATGTTTATTGTTTGCTCTACTCTTTTATTTTGTTTTTGTTTTTGTGTGTATGGTAAGGTTTCACTTTGATACTTTGTTCCTTTTATTCTATTTCCTTGCTGATGTCTATGTTCCCCTGG
>JAKSZT010018452.1:1206-15805 GCA_026826555.1 Tolypeutes matacus
GGCCTGTGGACAGTGGCATGCAAAATGACCCACAGACAAGCCAGAGGGAGGGGCCTGCAGGGGCCTAGTGAGGGGTGTATCATCCCAGGTATGTTTGCTCAGAGTCTATGGGTGAGATACTGAGGCAGCTGCAGTGGTGTTCCATCATGGTCAGGCAGAACCTGGAAAGGATTGAGGGGTGGACACAGAAGACCATGTCACATCACACAGATGTGGACAACAATTCAGGAATATAGAGTTGAAAAAACCAGGGTGGCAGTGGAAGAGGTTTCAGGCTGCAGGCACACAGAGAACAGGACTCAGCAGGCCCATGGGGGTGGGTGAGACAAAGGTGTAGGAGGGAGAACAGCTGGAAGGTCCCTGTTCCCTCTGTTCAACATGCATGTCCCAATGCCCTACTATCCCATGTGTTACTCACACCCCACCCTCAGGGAAGCCCTGCCTGTCCGGAACCCACCTCCCAACAGAAGTTAATACCTGTAACTTCCTCAGGACCATTCCACCAGAGGTTGTTGGACTGTTCTTGGGGGAATTATATCATTGGACTGCACTGTCCCCAAGGGCAGGGGCTGTTCTGGGCTTTGTATGCATATGTGTAGCCAAGAGAGGGTGCATCTGGAAGAAGGAGAGGGGCAGGAAGGGACTCTGATAATGTCTGTGCTGTGGACATAGTCCAAAGTTTGGATAATGAGGCAGATAGAAATATGACCCCCTCAAGATGACCACATCCATGTTCTCAGAAACTGCGAGGTCATATAACAAAGAAGAATTAAGACTGCATATGGAATTAAGGTGCCTAGTCAGCTGACCTTAAAATGAGAAGGTGTCCCTGTATTTTTCAGGTGGACTCAATGTATTTGCCACGATCTTTAAATATGGAGGAAGGGACAGAAGAGGGAGATGTAAAAAGAGCAGAGTGACAATCTCAAAGATGCTGGCCTTGGAGATTGAGGGGCACCCTGAGGAAAAGAATGCAGGTAGCTTCTAAAAGATGGAAAAGGGTGAGGGAGCAGAGTCTTTCCCAAGGGCCGCCAGAATGGACCAGTACTTCCCCCACCTTGATTCATCCCAGTAAGTCCCATTTTGGACTTTTGACCTCCAGAACTGTAAGATTATAAATTGTGTATATTAAGCATTAAGTTGGTGGTAATTTTTCACAGCAGCAACAGGAAACTCATTCAGACAGGGACACTGATGCTGGGCTGTGTTATGGCCCAAATCTCCCTCAGAGGTAGGGTAATGTCACCATTAGGAAATCATAATGCCCAAGGCCTCCACACCTTTAGGGACCATTGATTTAGTTTTACTTTGGCTTATCAGTAGAATAACTGAAAATAATAACAATAAATATAGAATAATATATATAACTTGATAAATTTCATCTTTATACCTACACAGTACAGAAATAAAATTTTAAATATTTTTTTATGGAAGAAAAGGCCTGCAAAGGCAGAAGTGTCCACGACCCCAAAGTTATAGTGTGGGACCACTAAGAGGGAGCAGAGAGGTGCTCACCTGAGCAGGAGTAAGGTTCATATATACCTTTCAAGGTGGGAGAGCAGCTAGGTGGCTTTTGCAGGAGCTGGAGTCCCTTTTCCATGGGTCAGGAGCACAGAACCTGGGATGAAGTGGGGACCATAGGGTAGTACGGCTCCCCTCTTCTCATACTGCTACTGTTCCAAGAGAAAATCTGAAGATGGGCCTCTGGCCCTCAGGAACCAGTCCCCATGGCAAAATGCAGTTCACAATTATGCATACCATACTCAGAGTTCAGAGGTGTCCTGGACCTCCAGACTGCCCTTTAGAGACCTCAACATGCACAGCAGGACCATGAATGCAGAGCAGTGAGTGCCTTTGGCTCAGAATTCACATGTGCACACACACATATATACACACTGACACAAGGCACAGACACACAGAAACAAACATCACCAGGAACATAGGCATGCACATACAGAAATGTACACACAGAAACAGAAAAACACACAGACTCACATGTATGCACATAGAAACACACATACACAAACAGACACAGAGGCATGTAGCACACATGCAGAGTAACGCACATGCCCACACTTGTACACACTCAGAAACACACACATACACAGAAACACACTCACAGACACAGACACACAGAAACACATATACACACTGAGAAATACACACATAACACACATGTACACACAAAGAAACACACTCCTCCACAAAGGTACACATATAAACACAGACACAGATGTACAGGAACACACATACACAGAATCACACATAGACACAGAGACACACAGAAACACACACAGAAACATACACATAGAAACACATGTACAGTAACACATGCACAGAGAAACACACCCATACACACATGGACACAGAAACACAGGCATACATTAACAGACACAGCAATAGACACATGCAAAACTCACACACCCTCTTTTACAAGTAAACAATCTAAGGTCTGAAGCCCTCCACCACCACTGGCCATTGGGTTTATTCTTGACACCCAGGCAACTGTGCATCATTTTTGAGTGGTGATGAATCCCTGGCCTGCCTTGCCCCACCAGACCCTCAGAACAGAGGGACCAAAACTGCCTTTGCCCTCGGCCATGGAAGTGGACTGCCACAGTACAAAAGGGTGAGGAGGAGATGGGCTTTCTCTTCAGGCTCTACCCCATCATTACATGTATAAAAGCACCATTGGCTGGTGTCCTGTCCCTGGGACTTTCACAGAAACCTCCTACCCCAGCATTACCCTAAATATGGCTGAGCCAAGTCCACAAGAAGCTTCTGTCTTATGGAGTAGAAAGTAAAGCAAATGCTGCCCCATCTGGTGAGCCAGGTATTCTTTCTCATTGGTGATAGTTCATGAGAATTCTTCTGATATATTTTTGTGGTGGTTGGTTCTCGGGCCCCTGAAAACATCAGAGTAGTCTAGAGAATAGTTTTCTCTAGAAGCTCTGAGGAGAGAAAAACCCACCTTAACCTATTATCACCTTATGTCCTTCCTTGAATAAAGAATCTAATAAAGAAGGGAGGAAGGGAAGAGGTAAGGAGAGAGGGAGGGAGAGAGGTACAGAGGGAAAGAGAGTAGATTGGAAGAGAGATGGAAGGGGCAGGGAGGGAAAATAGAGTAGTAATGGAGGGAGACTGGGGGCAAAAGAGAGAGGAATGGGTGAGGGGGAGCAAGAGTGCAGTGTGGAGAGAAGGAGTGAGGAAAGGAAGGTGGGACTGGGTACAGAAAAAAGGAGGGAGAGAGGAAGGAGAAGGATTGTAGTGTTGTGGTGGAAAAACTTAGATGATGAGAAACCCAAGTGAGCACTCAGAGAGATGGAAGAATAAAGGGTTTATTATGTGCTGGCCCAGAGGAGAATCCAGTCTCTAAAATCTGAGCCTTGAGTTTTATCTTCCATGAGTTTGTATGGTAACCTTTTGCAGGCAAATTCCTAAGCAAGTGGGCCGATGGGGTTTACAAATGAAGAAAGTGGGAGTTTAGTTTATCTTCTTAAAGCAGAGGGCCTTAGGGAGGAAAGGAATCATTATCTACTTAAAGTTGTAAATTCTAGTTGAAAGGGGTGGATGAGGAAGCGCTTATCTTCCTAAGTTGTGGATTCCAGGGAGAAAGGGAAGAGGGGAGCTTATTTTTCTAAGGCTGTGGGTTTCTGCTGAGGGGAGTTAGGGTTGCAGCAATTTCTTCATCATTCCCCCCTTTGATACCCTTACTGGCTTATACTTTCTCAAGGCTAGGATTTTTGTAGTAGCTGTGTGAGTTATGGTCATTTTGAGGAGCCTGATGACTTCATTTATTATTCATGGGCCATAGGTGACTGACATGAATAATATGGTTAAGGGTCTAGCCAGAGGCAGGAGCCAAGATGTCCACTGTCCAATGCCCAAACCCTAGAATTCATTTAGGGGTTCCCTCCTCCTTTGGATTCAATCCCTAAGTTCTTTCACTTTGGTGATGACTATCCCTGACTGGTTAACATAGTAGCTGCATTCTTCTCCTAGGAAAATACATGCTCCCCCTTTTTTGGCAGTTAGCAAGTCAAGGGCTCTCCTATTTTGTTGGGCTACTCCAGGTAGTGATTTGTTCTGGTTTTGGAGAGAAATCAAAGAATCTGCCACTCACTCTATGTCTTCATTTAGTTCTCAGGAAAGCTTATAATAGAATCCAACAGAGGAGCCCAGTTCTCCTAGCCCTGCTCTTATCCCCGTGACCACTTATGTCCCTATGAGGATGTAGGTGAGTAAGGCCATTTTGGCTCTCTTTTGATGGGGGTTTAGCATCAACTCCAGTTTTGTTTCATTGTAGATTGATATTTTCGGTGTAAAAAACCCTAGAACACAACTTCCTGTCCATTTGGCCACTAAGCACCTATATGCAGTACTTCCACATAGGTAAAACAATCCCGTGAGGGGGTGCATTGAGTCTGATTCATTAATAAGGTCGGGTAGGAAGTACACAAAGTTTCAGGGATGTCCCAACTAGACTTTGACCCTGGTGCAGGACTGCTTCTAAGACAGGTTAGGTTACTCTCTGTGATGTTTAGGCAGACGTCGAGAGCTATAGGGGCAGTCCAATTACCAGTTTCTGTCAGGGTTTTATTTAAGTTCTAATCAGGAGGTGCCAGGGTGCCTGAGTAGTTTTTTTTCCTGAGGGACAGACACAACCAACAGTAGTTGGTCCCAGGGCTGATACTGTGGAGGAGAGCATAGGTGGTATTAATAAACTTCCTCACCTATTGTTGAACGGGGGCTGTGAATTGAGTGAGCTGATAAAGTCCTGTCAAATTTGCTTGCTTATACTAGGGTCCCTCAGCTAGCTGGATGAAGTTGGTCCAGATTTGTTTTAAACTTTCCTTCTGGGTTATATTTTGTACCTCCCCGATCCAACATGTCTGCATGCATATAATAAGTCTAAGAACTGACCTCCCCTGGTGTGCCATAAGTTCTGTGGCTACCCCCTAATTTCAGTCTGGCTACCCAGAACTTTTGTCCCCTTTTCTCACAAACTGAGGCTTCAGATTACCTATAACATTCTGTTGGCATATAGGTACAGTTGATGAAGGAAGAGGAGGGTTGGTACTTTCCTGTGAGCCGTTTTAACCTATTTGCTGCTGAGAAGTGGGTGGATTTGTAACAACTGGAGCAGGGCTGAGAATTGATGCCAGCCCTGAGGCAAAATAGGAAAAGCACCTTATGGTACAAAAACATCCTACAAGGCACAGGTATGTCACTGTGATTAAGGATCCTTTTACTATAGTCTAGTCTGCAGGAGCTACAGCAGCCAGTCCAATTCTGAGCAACAGGGTGAGTGGTCCAACTGGGAACAGGAACCACCAGGAGCAGGTGTCCATTCAGCTGGTGGTAGATGAGGATGGTGTTCAGTGATTCCAGGGAACTCGACCTCTTACACGCTGGCCGGGTATGGGTTGGGCTTTCCAGCTGTCTGGTTCTTTGTTGGGGTGTGCTTTCTTGACCTTGGAGTGGTGGATCCAAGGGACAATGCCTGCAACTTTAAGAGCAGTGGGAGTTAAAAGAATCACAGTATGTGGACCTGTTCAGGTCAGCTGAAGGGTTTTTTTTTTTTTTTTTTCCAGTCTTTGACCCAGACTAGGTTCCCTGGCTGGTGAGGGTGCACTGGGTGTCCCAGTGAGATGAGGTTTCAGGACAAAACAGTTTTTTGTATTTGGGCTAGAATTTTTCCCAGCTGCTGGAGGATGGAATCTTGACTAGCCTCCTCCAGAAGTTTGAGATTTCCTTGAAGGCCTGGATAATTGGGGGTGGCCGTCCAAATAGAATTTGAAAGGGTGAATAGCCTGTGGGTCCTAGAGTTCTCCTAACTAGGAGAAGGGTTAAGGGAAGTAAGTCTACCCAGGGGAGACCAGTTTCTTGGCAGAATTTGGCTAGGGTGGCTTTGAGGGTTCAATTCTTGCATTCAACTTTCCCTGAGCTCTGGGGCCTGTAAGCGGTATGGGGTTTCCCCTTGATTCCTAATATTTTGGCCAGTACTTGGATTCCAGCAGCCAGAAGTCCAAGCCATTGTCACTTTTAATAGACAGTGGCAACCTGTCTCAGGGAATGATTTCTCTAAGTAAAACTTTAGTCACTTCTCTTTCCTTTTGGTGTGGGTAGGGAAAGCTTCGACCCAGCCTGAAAAGGTGTATATCATCACTGACAGGTATTTGTACCCCCAACTTGGTTTCACTTCTGTTAAATGCACTGTGAGATCTTTGAAAGGGCCTGTCCCTGTGTGCTGGATGCCTGCTGGAGCTCAGGGACCCTGCAGCAGGTTGTTTTTGGCACAAACTTGGCACTGGATGTGGATGTTGGCACAGAGGGTAGCTAGTTGGGCTATGTAGTATTATCTCTCAAGTAGGTCTTCCAGCACAGCTTTGCCTAGGTGGTTGAGTTTGTGGTACTGTTGGATGAGGACATGAGTGGCTCCTTTTGGGATGAAAATCCAGTTATCTGGGAGCAGCCAAGTTTCTTCAGGGGTTTTGTTTCCCCCTTATGTCTTGGCCTATTCCTTTTCTTTCCAGGTATAGATAGGTTGATTAGTTTCTTCTCCTAAGAGGGCAGCTGCAGTGTTGATTCTGGGACTCATATTCCATGGGTTCCTCCGGCCACTTGCCAAGCTGCTTTATTGGCTAGCCTGTTTCCTTGAGTGACCATATCCATTCCTTTCTGATGTTCCCAGCAGTGGATAATGACTACTCTGTCTGGTTTCCTGATTGCTTCTAATAATTGAAGGATTTCTTCTTTATTTTTGATTTCCTTTCCCCCCGCAGTTAGGAGACCTCTTTCTTTATAAATTGCTCCATGGATTTAAATGGTAGTGAATGCATATTTAGAGTCACTGTAAATGTTTACTGCCTGCCTGGTGGCTAACTGAAGGACTCAAACCAGTGCCCAGAGTTCTGCATATTGTGCAGACCATCCTCAGGGTAGAAACGCTGCTTCCACCACCTGTTCAGCTGTGGTGACTGCATATCCAGCTAGCTTCTCCTTGTTTTTAACAAGACTGCTCCTATCTGTAAATAGTATCTGATCCAGGAAAGGGAGTGGTTTGTCTTGGAGGTCAGGGTGACTGGCATAAACTTTCTCAGTCATTTTAACACAATCATGTTCAGAGAACCCTTCCTAGTCCTGGAAGAAAGTGGCAGGCTTTAGACTGCATACTGTTTCTATTGCTATTCTGGAGTTTTCACAGAGTAAACCTCGGTAATGTGTGATCTGGGGGTTAGATACCCACCGATGCCCATGTGAGTTCATTACGGCAGTGACCACGTGTGGCACCATGACATGAATAGCCTGTCTGATGGTTAATTTATCAGCTTCTTTGATGAGGGTTATGGTTGCCACCAGGGCTTTCAGGCAGGGCAGCCATCCTACAGCCATGAGTTCTAGCTTCTTGGAGGGGTAAGTGATGGGCCTTTGCCAGGGTCCACCTGTTTGTGTGAGGACTCTCAGTGCTATTTTGTTCTTTTCATGCAAGAACAAGTTAAAGTTTCAAGTTACATCTTGGAGCCCCAAGGCAGGGGCTTGGCCAAATTTTATATATATATATATTTATGGTTGTGCTCCAATAATATTTTTTTTTTATTATGGGTAAAAATCAAAATTCTCACAATACATATAAACATTTGCAAAATGATATATAAATATATATGCATATATGTGTATTTGCTTACAAAAATGTTATTTATATGATGTCTTGAAAGGCCCTCTGTTGAGCTAAAAAGATAAGTAAATGCATATATAGTTTGATCAATTTCCCCCCATGGGTGTTGTACTCTTTTGTATTTCCATCAACAATTTGTGAGTGTGCTTCTTTCCCCACCACCTTATCTTGACATGGTTTTGAAATTTGGACACTCAGAAAGATGAGAAATTAGATTTCAGTATAGTTTCAATTAACAGTTCTCTTATTAAGAACAATATTAAGTATATTTTAATATGAGGATCATGGTTTTTTTTTTACTTTTCTTTATCAATTCAGGCATGAGGTCTCTCACTCATGCCATCATGAAGTTAGAAAAACATCAACAGATTCACTAGGCGTCTCCAAAAGCACACACTTCATTATGCCTCTGCCTGTTCCCATATTTTCAAGGGTTCCCTTCTCCTGCACAATCATATTCTTTCAGTGCTCCTCCGTGACCTGGCATGTAAACCTTGGCATCCTGAACTTGGCCAAGCACTGTCCTTAAAGCATATTCCCAGCATTCCTGGCTTCCAGACATTGCTTCTATATTCTCCTCACAATTCTTGCTCAAAGTGTCTCTCCTTAGCTCACAGAAATTAGCTTCTTCCTTCTCTTCTTTTTTCCTGTTTAAGAAAACTAGATTTAAACCATCCCCTTCTATATGTCCCCTTACAATAAGTTTCTATAAGCAAAGATTCATTTAGTCCTTAAATAAGTTCCATTTCACTTTCCCTCATATGAATTTTCTTTTTCACGGTCACAGTCTGGGTTACATTCCTCCTGATACCATACTGATTGTATCCCAGTAAAAGTATCAGTTACTGAATCAAACATTTGTGCAGGATTCAGAAACACACAGTCAACGCTCATTTGCAGGGGGGTATGGGTGTTGTCTAGATGGAGAGAAACATCTAATACATGGATATGGCCAGTAGCCATTAGGAGAGGGTTCTCCAAGAGAGGGAGAGGCCCTAGGACTGTGGTGAGTGAGAAGGGAGGGATAATGCAGACTTCAGCAAGGATAAGATGGATCAGTGAGGAAGACATTAGTCTTGTACTTCCCCTCCCTTGAAATATCCCTCCCCTCTTCCCCTACTGAAATTGCACTTCACAGACTGATAGACACTTAATACCACTAACCTGAACCCCCATGTCTCTGTGGACATCTCTTGCCTGTCCTTGCCATAATCTCCCTTACTGTTAGAGACATTGTTTGTGCTCTGTGTCATGCAATAAATAGAAGCTCAATTAGAACAAGAACTGTATCCTTTCAAACCTTTTCATGTCCATGCTTCTAATCATGTTATATTGTGTAAAGAATGCCATTAAGGAATATTTTTGGTAGAATGACTTCAGCAATTCATTAGTAGGAAAAAATGTTGTCTGTAAGTGGGTATTTGATTCGCTCAGTCTTTCAACAAGTATTTATTGGTCTTCTGTTATGCTCACCTGTGAGCACAGACCATAAGTCAATAAAACAGGCAATAATGTTTATCCACACAGAATTTACATTTTAGTGACATATGTGCCTTCCCCAGTGTGCTCTAATGAGAGAGTAGTTCTCAAAGAGGACCAATGCAAGACCCTAAATTATTTGTTAAACTTTATTTTAAAGAAACTTTAGATTACAGAAAAGTTACATCTAAAATATAGGGGATTCCCATATACCTCACCCTTCCCCCTCTCATATTTTCCTCTATTAATAACATCTTACATTAGTATGGTACATTTGTTACAATGTATGAACAAATATTGAAGCATTGCTGCTAAACATGGTCTATTACTTCATTTTTGCAATCATACATTAGAGATAGCTAGTTTACAACTGCCATCAGGGAGAAGTCCAGGCACAGTCAAAATCTCTGGTCTGATGTTCTGGACCCTGGATCTGTGACCTAGGTTGGATTCCAGCAGCCCAAAGACTCAGGCAGACCAATTCTGCAGCTGCTGGCATACCCTTTAGGGGAACACAGGCAAGGAAACCACCAATATAAGTGCCCATTCTGTGCTGATAGAAAAAAAATAGTTTAATAGTATTCATTCCTGGATGTTCAGTGGATTTTTACTAGGGGAACTGCAGCCAAGTTGTCTTCAAATTTATTTCTGTTCCTTCATGGCAGTTTGAACTTGGCCTACTATTTTCTGTTTCTGTTTCTGTTTTTGTTTTTGTCAAAGTTTATACATATAGAGAATAGATTCATTATCCTTCTTTCTATTTTTTTTAATATTGTATAAATACTGTGAAGGTCACATTTGGCTCAGACTTTCTTGGACCTGGATTGTTTGGTGTATGTATCTACTGTCATACAAATGTGTCAATTTTCCTATGTTTTGGAAGATCTTGGAGTCAGATAAGAGGCATGTCCTTTATCCCAATGCATTCCCAAATCAAACTTCTGCCACCAACTCAGAACAACCAGTTTCCTGAGGTCACCCATGGTCATCTGAGAAGCAGCTCTGATCTCACCCTCACCTCAGGCCATCCCTCTTTTTCCCTCTTTTTATTTCTTAATAACAACTTTATTTCAAATTTACAAAAATAATAGAACAGAAAAAGGCAGGTCAACAAGTTATGGAATCATTACTCCTAAAACGTCCCAGCTGCTAATTCAGTTGTTCTTTTAGGGTTTATAAAGATATATAGACTTGAGTTCAAGTGGCTAAGATACTTCAAAGAGAGTCGGGAGGTCATCCCAGAGGTAACTCTTAAGCACACCTCAGTAGGAGCTCATAGAACATCTAAGTGCTTATCACCCCACACAGAGGGTCTCCTGAGAGCTCTGGAGACACCCAGGTCCTATATAAGGGGGGATAGCCCTAGAGACTGATGCCTTATCAGTGGGCTCTATTTTGGAATCTGTGCTCCTGAGAGTGACAGAATTGGACTCAAATAAGTCCTCCCTGCACATTGTTCATCAGTCCCTTTTATTCAAACCTATATGTGATGCTGGAGTTTTTAGGTATACTTCCAGAGACTGGAGCCTCTGGCCTACCTATGTGCCAGGTATGCGTGGAATCTCGGTGGAGCTGCAACTCCTACCCTACAGCTCAATGGACTCATCCAAGTCACCTGGCGAGGAGACAATTATGGGCAACGGCCATCCCAGGGAATGGAGAGGGCCTGCATCTGCAGGCAGGATCATCCCACCCACCATATCCATGGGATATAAGCCCTCTCTCACTTGGAGGTGGAGTGGACATCACCATCTCAATCCCCTCAGGATCTGGGGAAGAACCTTTCACTAGAGTGGACTTGATGGTATTCTGTTGTACACATACGGTGACTCTAGCAATGGAAGAAATTATAACAATGAGGTGGAGCCAGCAGCCACTTGACACTTTTGGGACAGGGAGGGGATGAGCAATTGAAATACAGGGGATTCTTTGGGATTTGGAGGCTGTCCTGAGTACTGTTGTGGCAACGGATGTAGGCCATTTTAAATCAGCACACACCATTCAGAACTGTGTGGGAGAGAGTGTGGTCTACGATGTGAACTGTGGTCTATGATTGATGGCAAGGCCCCAGGATGTGTAAGTCCATTGAGCGTGGTGGGTCACACTTGTGGGAGATGTTTGTGTGGGATGTGGTGGGAGGTGTGGGAGGTGGGCAACATGGGAATCCCAGTGGATTCCGTGTAATATTTTAGGTAACCTTAATACCTCTCAAAATATATTTATATATATATAAATAACATTTTTGTAAGCAAATGCACATATATGCATATATATTTATATATCATTTTACAAATATTGGTATATATTGTGAAATTTTGATTTTTACCCACAAAAAATAAATTAATTAAAAAAAAGATATATAGACAAACAAAGATTAGGTAAAGGATGTAGTTAAGGTCTCCTTATTAATGAAAAAAATGAAGAGAAAAAATGCATTATCATACTCATATCTCACACAGCAAGCCCAATATACTTCTTTTCACCTTTAGAGTTAATATACTACCAACTTTCCTTTTGCAAATATTGTTGTTTTAACTATAGCCCATAAATTACATTAGTAATATTACCACATTCATCACCAACCTCTTAATACCCTGCAGTTGAAGAATATTCCTGTTTTTATATTATTAACCACAGTCCTCCTCTACTTTCAAAATCATTGTTATACTTTCTCAGTACTATCCTCCAGCTGTCCTCTAACTAACATTGATCTTCCTAGACTATTCTTTTCAGCCACAATCACATCCATACATCAACAATGATAGTTACATTCATTATAATATATTACAATGAAGTCCAGCCATTACCATATATTTATATTTGACCTTATTAAACATTTATGACAGTGCCTAAAAAAATTAAATATTAAGGAATAAATTTAACTAAGGATATAAAGAACCTGTTTTCAGAAAACTATAAAACAATGCTCAAAGAAACCAATCAAGTTTTAAATAAATGGAAGTATATTCCAAGTTCATGGTCATTATAATGCAGATGTCAATTCTACCCAATCTGATCTATAGATTTAACACAATTAAAATAAATATTCGAATATCTTTCTTTATAAAATTGGAAAATCCAATTAATAAATTTATCTGGAAGCATAAGGGTCCTGATAATGAAAAATAACTTAGAAAAGAAGAACAAAGTTGGAGGGCTCTTACTTCCCATACTTTAAAGAATAATCTGAGAAGGAAGATGACATTGGTTTGGGTGGGCACTCAGTAATTCTCTCACAGAGAATGGATGATTGGGTACAAGTACCATGCCCAGTGCTCTATTCTGGTGGCCTGTGGAGTGAGAATCTTGGGGACATCAATCTGGAGGGAGCTGGACAGTGAGGTGGACTGCTCAATATAAAATCATGAGTTTTTTCCCCCAGCTGGAAATAGTGGATGCAGACTGCTAAGCCCCAACTCCCTGGCAACCAGGTGAGACGGAGCACTCTCCAAAAGGGGAAGGGTCTTGGCAAAGGGTGAGAGGGGATTTTTCTGTGGATTTGGCTGCCTGGACTCCCTTGCAGCTTTTTGGGAGCAAACAAGCCAGCTAGAAATGGCACCAGGCTGAAGGGAGAGACAAATCTGCTGAGGAAGCCTGATTTACCTAAAAGTCCGAGGACACAGAGGTTTGGCTCAGGAGGGGGTGGAGCCAGCCAATTTTATAGTTGAGTGCTGAGAACCAGTCTCAGCTACCCTGGGGGAGGGGTCAGGCAGTGGGAAATGTTTGATAAGTTTCCAAATGCCTATTTAGGTTCCCTTCAGTAGAGGTGGTGCTCTAGAAGAATCTTTCTTTTGGGTCCCTTTTTTCTTCAAAAAAAATTTTAACTTTATTTAATCACTAAAATCTGCCTCAAAACTTGCAGAGAGAAGGCTTCAGGGAAATTGATTGGTGAACACAGGCTGAGAGGCTCCACAAGGGCCCAAGAAAGAATGCTGTTCTTCCTTAGCTTTGTTTGACTGCATGTTTGTGTGCTTGTTTGGTTTTTCTTTCTTTGTTTGTTTCTTGCTTTTCTTTCCTCTTTCCTTCCCCCCCCCTTTTTAAAATTAGGTGCTGATAAATTGTTTCTTCTTTGCTGTGCTTCTTCTTCCTTGATTTTCCATTCTCTGTGAAAGTGATTTTGTCTACCAATGCCTTCTTTTTCTTTCCTACATTTTTCCACCTTCTGCTTTCTTTTGGGGTTCATACATTCCACTGTTTTCATTAGTCCTCCACTTCACGGGTGTCAATTTTTATCTTGTCTATTCTGTTTTCTTTTCTTTTTTTATTTTTATTAACTTTTTCCTTTCAGTCCTCTCTCCTCATCATTCTGGCCTTTTAAATCATTCTATATATTTTTTTCTATTTGGTTTCCCCTTCCATTGCAGGTAATCAAATTTTTCCCCCTATTACTCTACACTGCCTACATGAGTTAAATATTCATTTTACTAAGTCTGATATGGCCCCTCTTCTAACTTCTATCAATATTAATATTATTCTTTTTCCTTTCTTACCTCTTTTGATTCTTCTGGCCCTAATCTTTTCCCTTCAAGTAAACATAGAAAAAAGCAAGGAAATACAACAACAAGAATAAAGTGTCAAAGAGAAAAATTAACACACACAGAACAACCAGGTAAATAAAACTCTAAAGCAGAAAGAGAAACTAGTCAACTGAATAAATCCATCAAGATAAAATGATGACCAGAGAGCAAAAAAATTAGAAAACATACTGAGAAACAGGAAGACATGGACCATTCCAATGTACAAACTAAAAGCAAGGAAGAGATGCAGATATCAAACAACTAATCAAAGCTGCCCAAACAAATATTATGGACCAACTTAATGAAGTGAAGGAAGAGATTAAGGATATTAAGAAGACACAGGGAGAACATACTGAAGAAATTATAAACATACATAAAAAGATAATGGATATGATGGTGATCAATGGCACAATCCAAGAAATAAACATGATGCTGGATTCATACAACAGTAGATTTAACAGGCAGAAGAAAGAATTAGTGATGTGGAGGACAGCACATCTGAAATCAAACAGATAGTAGAACAGGTAGATAAAAAGATGGAAAAAATCCAGAAGAGACTTAGGGATTTAAACAACAATACAAAATGCACAAGCATATGCATTATAGGCATCCCAGAAGCAGAAGAGAAGGGAAAGGGAACAGAAAGAGTGTTGAAGGAAATAATGGCTGAAAAGTTTCCAACCCTATTGAGGGAGATGAATGTACATGTCCAGGAAGCACAGCACACCCCAAACAGTATAAATACTAACAGGCCTACTCTAAGACATATACATATCAAACTGCCAAATGCTCATGACAAAAATAAAATACTCAAGGCCAAAAGAGAAAAGAGAACTATCACATAAAAGGGAAGCATAATAAGATTAAGTGCTGGTTTCTCATCTGAAACCATGGAGCCAAGAAGACAGTGGTATGACATAGTCAA
>JAKSZT010018452.1:33900-47600 GCA_026826555.1 Tolypeutes matacus
AATTAGAAAAACATCAACAGATTCACTAGGCATCTCCAAAAGCACACACTTCATTATGCCTCTGCCTATTCCCATATTTTCAAGGGTTCCCTACTCCTGCACAATCATATTCTTTCAGTGACCCTCCGTGACCTGGCATGTAAACCTTGGCATCCTGAACTTGGCCAAGCACTGTCCATTAAGCATGTTCCCAGCATTCCTGGATTCCAGACATTGCTTCTATCTTCTCCTCACAATTCTTGCTCAGAGTGTCTCTCCTTAGATCACAGAAATTAGCTTCTTCCTCCTCTTCTTTTTTCCTGTTTAAGAAAACTAGATTTAAATAATTCCCTCCTATGTGTCCTCTTACAATAAGTTTCAATAAGCAAAGATTCATTTAGTCCTTAAATAAGTTCCATTTCACTTTCCCTCATATGAATTTTCTTTTTCACAGTCACAGTCTGGGTTACATTCCTCCTGATACCGTCCTGATTGTATCCCAGTAAAAGTCTCAGTTACTGAATCAGACATTTGTGCAAGATTCAGAAACACACAGTCAAGGCTCATTTGCAGGGGGGTATGGGTGTTGTCTGTGTGGAGAGAAACATCTAATACATGGATATGGCCAGCAGCCATGAGGAGAGGCACCCAGTACCAGCCATTGGTTCTCCAAGAGAGGGAGAGGCCCTAAGACTGTGGTGAGTGAGAAAGGAGGGATAATGCAGACTTCAGCAAGGATAAGATGGATCAGTGAGGAAGACATTAGTCTTGCACTTCCCCTCTCTTGAAATATC
The DNA here is from genome assembly GCA_026826555.1 of Tolypeutes matacus. Taxonomy (NCBI): domain Eukaryota; kingdom Metazoa; phylum Chordata; class Mammalia; order Cingulata; family Chlamyphoridae; genus Tolypeutes; species Tolypeutes matacus. The sequence goes on from JAKSZT010018452.1 coordinate 34,674, forward strand.
CCTCCCCCTCTTCCCCTAATGAAATTGCACTTCTCAGACTGATAGACACTTAATACCACTAACCTGAACCCCCATATCTCTGTGGATATCTCTTGCCTGTCCTTGCCATAATCTCCCTTACTGTTAGAGACATTGTTTGTGCTCTGTGTCATGCAATAAATAGAAGCTCCATTAGAACAAGAACTGTATCTTTTCAAACCTTTTCATGTCCATGCTTCTAATCATGTTATATTGTGTAAAGAATGCCATTAAGGAATATTTTTGGTAGAATGACTTCAGCAATTCATTAGTAGGAAAAAATGTTGTCTGTAAGTGGATATTTGATTCACTCAGTCTCTCAACAAGTATTTATTGGTCTTGTGTTATGCTCGCCTGTGAGCACAGACTACAAGACAATAAAACAGGTAATAATGATTATCCACACAGAATTTACATTTTAGTGACATATGTGCCTTCCCCAGTGTGCTCTAATGAGAGAGTAGTTCTCAAAGAGGATCAATGCAAGACCCTAAATTATTTGTTAAACTTTATTTTAAAGAAACTTTAGATTACAGAAAAGTTACATCTAAAATACAGGGGATTCCCATATACCTCACCCTTCCCCCTCTCATACTTTCCTCTATTAATAACATCTTACATTAGTATGGTACATTTGTTACAATGTATGAACAAATATTGAAGCATTGCGGCTAAACATGGTCTATTACTTCATTTTTGCAATCATACATTAGAGATAGCTAGTTTACAACTGCCATCAGGGAGAAGTCCAGACACAGTCAAAATCTCTGGTCTGATGTTCTGGACCCTGGATCTGTGACCTAGGTTGGATTCCAGCAGCCCAAAGACTCAGGCATACCAATTCTGCAGCTGCTGGCATGCCCCTTAGGGGAGCACAGGCAAGGAAACCACCAATATAAGTGCCCATTCTGTGATGATAGAAAAAAAAATAGTTTAATAGTATTCATTCCTGGATGTTTAGTGGATTTTTACTAGGAGAACTGCAGCTAACTTGTCTTCAAATTTATTTCTGTTCCTTCATGAGAGTTTGAACTTGGCCTACTATTTTCTGTTTCCGTTTTTGTTTTTTGTCAAAGTTTATACATATAGAGAATAGATTCATTATCCTTCTTTCTATTTTTTTAATATTGTATAAATACTGTGAAGGTCACATTTGGCTCAGACTTTCTTGGGCCTGGATTGTTTGGTGAACATATCTACTGTCATACAAATGTGTCAATTTTCCTATGTTTTGGAAGATCTTGGAGTCAGATAAGAGGCATGTCCTTTATCCCAATGCATTCCTGAATCAAACTTCTGCCACTAACTCATCAGGAACAACCAGGTTCCTGAGGTCAGCCATGGTCATCTGAGAAGCAGCTCCAATCTCTCCCTCACCTCAGGCCATCCCTCTTTTTCCCTCTTTTTATTTCTAAATAACAACTTTATTTCAAATTTACAAAAATAATAGAACAGAAAAAGGCAGGTCAACAAGTTATGGAATCATTACTCCTAAAAAGTCCCAGCTGCTAATTCAGTTGTTCTTTTAGGGTTTATAAATATATATAGACAAACAGAGATTAGGTAAAGGATGTAGTTAAGGTCTCCTTGTTAATGAAAAAAATGAAGAGAAAAAATGTATTATCATACTCATATCTCACACAACAAGCCCAATATACTTCTTTTCACCTTTAGAGTTAATACACTATCAACTTTGCTTTTGCAAACATTGTTGTTTTAACTATAGCCCAAAAATTACATTAGAAATATTACCACATTCATCACCAACTTCTTAACACCCTGTAGTTGAAGAATATTCCTGTTTTTATATTATTAACCACAGTCCTCCTCTACTTCCAAAATCATTGTTATACTTTCTCAGTACTATCCTCCAGCTGTCCTCTAACTAACATTGATCTTCCTAGACTATTCTTTTCAGCCACAATCACATCCATACATCAACAATGATAGTTACATTCATTATAATATATTACAATGAAGTCCAGCCATTACCACATATTTATATTTGACCTTATTAAACATTTATGACAGTGACTAAAAAAATCAAATATTAAGGGATAAATTTAACTAAGGATATAAAGAACTTGTATTCAGAAAACTATAAAACACTCCTCAAAGAAACCAATCAAGTTTTAAATAAATGGAAGTATATTCCAAGTTCATGGTCATTATAATGCAGATGTCAATTCTACCCAATCTGATCTACAGATTTAACACAATTAAAATAAAAGTTTGAATATCTTTCTCTATAAAAGTGGAAAATCCAATTAATAAATTTATCTGGAAGCATAAGGGCCCTGATAATGAAAAATATCTTAGAAAAGAAGAACAAATTTGGAGGACTCTTACTTCCCATACTTTAAAGAATAATCTGAGAAGGAAGATGACGTTGGTTTGGGTGGGCACTCACCAATTCTCTCACAGAGAATGGATGATTGGGGACAAGATCCTTGCCTGGTGATCTGTTCTGGGAGCCTGTGGAGTGAGAACCTTGGGGACAAAATTCTGGAGTGAGCTGGACAGCGAGGTGGACTGCTCAATATAAAATCATGAGTTTTTTTCCCCCAGCTGGAAATAGTGGATGCAGACTGCTAAGCCCCAACCCCCTGGCAACCAGGAGAGAGGGAGCACTCTCCAAGAGGGGAAGGGTCCTGGCAAAGGGTGAGAGGGGATTTTTCTGTGAGTTTGGCTGCCTGGACTCCCTTGCAGTTTTTTGGGAGCAAACAAGCCATCTAGAAGTGGTGCCAGGCTTAGGGGAGAGGCAAATCTGCTGAGAAAGCCTGATTTACCTAAAAGCCAGGGACACAGAGGTTTGGCTCGGGAGGGGGTGGAGCCAGCCAATTTTATAGTTGAGTGCTGAGAACCAGTCTTAGCTACCCTAGGGGGGCCAGGCAGTGGGAAGTGTTTGATAAGTTTCCAAATGCTTATTTAGGGTCCCCTCAGTAGAGGGGGTGCTCTAGAAGAATCCTTCTTTTGGGTCCCTTTTTTCTTCAAAAATTTTTTTAACTTAATTTAATCCCTAAGATCTGCCTCAAAACTTGCAGAGAGAAGGCTTCAGGGTAATTGATTGATGAACCCAGGATGAGAGGCTCCACAAGGGCCCAAGAAGGAATACTGTTCTTCCTTAGCTTTGCTTGACTGCATGTTTGTGTGCTTGTTTGGTTTTTCTTTCTTTGTTTGTTTCTTGCTTTTCTTTCCTCTTTCCTCCCCCCGCTTTTTTGAAATTAGGTGCTGATAAATTGTTTCTTCTTGGCTGTGTTTCTTCTTCCTTGATTTAACATTCTCTGTGTATAGTGATTTTGTCCACCAATGCCTTCTTTTTCCTTCCTACATCTTTCCACCTTCTGCTTTCTTTTGGGGTTCATACATTCCACTGTTTTCATTAGTTCTCAACTTCATGGGTGTCAATTTCTATCTTGTCTATTCTGTTTTCTTTTCTTTTTTTCTTTTTATTAATTTTTCCTTTCAGCCCTCTCTCCTCATCATTCTGGCCTTTTAAATCATTCTGTATGTTTTTCTCTATTTGGTTTCCCCTTCCATTGCAGGTAATCAAAAATTTCCCCCTATTACTCTACACTGCCTTCATGAGTTAAATATTCATTTTACTAAGTCTGATATGGCCCCTCTTCTAACTTCTATCAATATTAATATTATCCTTTTCCTTTCTTACCTCTTTTGATTCCTCTGGCCCTAATATTTTACTTCAAGAAAACATTGAAAAAAGCAAGGAAATACAAGAAGAATAAAGTGTCAAAGAGAAAAATTAACACACACAGAACCACCAGGTAAATAAAACTCTAAAGCAGAGAGAGAAACTAGTCAACTGAATAAATCCATCAAGATGAAATGATGACCAGAGGGCCAAAAAATTACAAAACATACTGAGAAACAGGAAGACATGGACCATTCCAATGAACAAACTAAAAGCAAGGAATAAATGCAGATATCAAACAACTAATCAAAGCTTCCCAAACAAATATTATGGACCAACTTAATGAAGTAAAGGAAGAGATTAAAGATATTAAGAAGACACAGGGAGAACATACTGAAGAAATTATAAACATACATAAAAACATAACGGATATGATGATGATGAATGGCACAATCCAAGAAATAAAAATGACACTGGAGTCACATAACAGTAGATTTAACAGGCAGAAGAAAGAATTAGTGATGTGGAAGACAGTACATCTGAAATCAAACAGATAGTAGAACAGAAAGATAAAAAGATAGAAAAAATCCAGAAGAGACTTAGGGATTTAAAAGGCAATACAAAATGCACAAGCATATGATTATAGGCATCCCAGAAGCAAAAGAGAAGGGAAAAGAAACAGAAAGAGTGTTGAAGGAAATAATGGCTGAAAAGTTCCCAACCCTATTGAGGGAGATGGATGTACATGTCCAGGAAGCACAGCAAACCCCAAACAGTATAAATCCTTACAGGCCTACTCCAAGACATATACATGTCAAACTCTCAAATGCTCATGACAAAAAGAAAATACTAAAGGCCACGAGAGAAAAGAGAACTATCACATACAAGGGAAGCACAAAAAGATTAAGTGCTGGTTTCTCACCTGAAACCATGGAGGCAAGAAGACAGTGGTATGACATAGTCAAGGTATGAAAAGAAAAAAACTTCCGTCCACAAATTCTTTGTCCAGCAAAACTGGCATTCAAAAATGATGGAGAGTTGAAAATATTCACAGATAAACAGAAATTAAGAGAATATGCCAATAAGAAACCTGCACTTCAAGAAATAATAAAGGAAGTTCTACACGTTGAAAGGAAAGAAAAGGAGAGAGAGAATTGGAGGAGAGTGTAAGAACAACTAAAAAGATAAAAAGAAAAATAAAAACAACATATAACATACATAAACCCAAAGAAAATATGGCTCATGTAAGAAATTCATTGAGAGTAATAACACTGAATGTTAATGGATTAAACTCACCAGACAAGAGACACAGATTGGCAGAATGGACAAGGAAATATGACCCATCTATGTTTTGTCTACAAGAAACCCACCTTAAACCCAGGGATTCAAGGAAGCTGAGAGTGAATGGCTGGAAAACAATTTTACAAGCAAACAATAATCAAAAAAAGGCAGGAGTAGCTATCCTAATTTCAGACAAAATAGACTTTAAATGCAAAACTATTGTAAGAGACAAAGTTGGACACTATATATTAATAAAAGGGCTAATCTTTCAAGAAGAATGAACAGTCATAAATATTTATGCACCTAATCAGTGTGCCTCAAAATACATGAGGCAAAGAAGGGAAAAAACTAGTGGAAAAATAAATGCATCTACAATTATATTTGGAGACTTTAATACACCATTATGACCATTAGACAGAACATCTAGACAGAGAATCGATAAAGAAAAAAAGACTCTGAATAATACATTAGAGCACGTGGACCTACTGGACATGTACAGAACACTACACTCAAATACACTGGGATATACATTCTTCTCGAATGCACATGGAACATACTTTAAGATAGACCACATGCTAGGCCACAGAACAACACTCAATGGATTCAGAAAGATTGAGATTATATAAAGTAATTTCTCTGACCACAATGGAATGAAATTGGAAATCATTAAGGGCCAGAGAATCAGATTAGGTACAAAGGTATGGAAGCTAAATAACACACTGTTAGACAAACAGTGAGTCAAAGAGGAAATCTCAAAAGAAATCAGTAACTACCTCGAATCAAATGAAAATGAAAACACCTCCTATCAAAACCTATGGGATCAGGCAAAAGCTCTATAGAGAGGAAAATTCTTAGCCATAAATACATATATTATAAAAACAGAAAGAGCTAAAATTGAAGACCTAACTGCACACCTGGAGGAATTAGAAAAACAACAACAAACTAAACCCAAAGGAAGAAGAAAGAAAGAAATAACAAAGACTAGAGCAGAACTAAATTAAATAGAAAATAAGAAAGCACGAGAAAAATAAACAAAACAAAAGCTGACTCTTCAAAAAGATCAATAAAATTGACAAACCCTTAGCCAGACTAACAAAAAAAAAAAAAGAGAGAGAGCGAGAGAGAGTAGATGCAAATACACAAAATAAGGAATGAAGGAGGGGATTTCAATACTGACCCTACTGAAATATAGAGTATCATAAGAGAATACTTTGAAAAATTATATGCCTACAAGAATGATAATTTAGAGGAAATGGACAAATTCCTAGAAGCTCATAAGCAGCTTATTGCTGAAAGAAGAAGTTGATGGACTCAACAGTCCAATTACAAGTATAGAGATAGAATCAGTCATTAAAAAGCACCCCTCTAAGAAGAGCCCAGGACCACATAACTTCCTAGGTGAATTCTACCAAACATTCTGGAAAGAGCTAACACCAATACTGCTTAAGCTCTTCCAAAACACAGAAGTAGGAAGAACATTGCCTAACTTATTTTATAATGCCAGCATTACTCTAATACCAAGCCAAACAAAGCTGCCACAAGAAAGGAAAATTACAGACCAATCTCTCTAATGAACCTAGATGCTAAAATCCTCAACAAAATACTTGCTAATCACATTCAACAACATATCAAAAGAATTATACTCCATGACCAAGTGGGTTTTATCCCAGGTTTGCAAGGATGGTTCAATATAAGAAAATCAATCAATGTAATACATCACATAATCATATTGAAAGAAAAAAATCACATGGTCATCTCTATAGATGGAGAAAGCTGATCAAAATACAACACCATTTCCTGATAAAACCCTGCAAAGATAGGAATAGAAGGAAACTTTCTGATTGGGACAAAGGGTATATATGAAAAAACAAAAGCTAACATCATCTTCAATGGTGAAATCATTAAAGCATTCCTTCTGAGAGAGGGAACAAGACAAGGATGCCCACTATCACCACTCCTTTTTAATATTGTCTTAGAAGTATTTGTTCAAGCACTGAGGCAAGAAAAAGATATAAAAGGCATCCAAATTGGAAAAGAACAAGTGAAAATTTCATTATTTGCAGATGACATGATCCTATATGTTGAAAGACCTGAGAAATCTACAACAAATCATCTGAAACTTATAAAGGAGTTCAGTAATGTCACAGGCTATAAGATCAATGCTCACAAATCAGTAGTATTTCAGTACAACAATAATGAGCAATCTGAGGAGGAAATCAAGAAAAAAATACTGTTTAAAATTGTAACTAAAAGAATCAAATACCTAGGAATAAATTTAACTAAAGATGTAAAGGACTTATATACAGAAAACTATGCAAAACCATTAAAGGAAATCAAAGAAGAATTAAATAAGTGGAAGAATATTCCCTGTCCATGGATAGGAATACTAAACATTATCAAGTTTCTATACTACCCAAACTAATCTACAGATTTAATGCAATCACAATAAAAATCAACACTGTATTTTTTAAGGAATTGGAAAAACTAACTATGAAATTTATTTGGAAGGATAAGAGGCACCTAATTGCCAAAGACATATTGAAAAAGAAAAATGAAGCTGGAGGTATCATACAATCTGACTTTAAACATATTAAAAAGCTACAGTGGTGAAAACATCATGGTATTGGCACGATAGACACACTGAACAATGGAAACGAATTGAGAGTTCCTATATAAATCCTCGCATATACACTCATCCTCTATTTGACAAGGCCACCAAGTCCACTCAGTTGGGAGAGAATGGCCTCTTCAACAATTGGTGAATGAAGAACTGGATATCCATATCCAAAAGAATGAGAGAGGAACACCATCTCACACCTTATATGAAAATCAACTCAAGATGGAAAAAAGATTTAAATATAAGAGCAAAGAGCATAAAGACCTTGGAAGATAATGTAGGGAAGCATCTACAGGACCTTGTAATAGGAAATGGTTCTGTGAACTCCATACTCAAAGCATGAGCTGTAAAAGACAAAATAGATAAATGGGATCTCCTCAAAATTAAAAACTTTTGCAGCTCAAAGGATGTTATCAAGAAAATAAAAAGGCAGCCTACCCAATGGGAGAAAATATTTGGCAACAATATATCTGATCAAAGCCTAATATCCTGCCTATATAAAGAAATCCTATAAATTGAAAATAAACAGACTAACAACTCATTTAAAAAATGGGTAAGTGACCTGAAAAGACACTTCTCCAAGGAAGAAATACAAAAAGCTAAATAGCACATGAAAAATGCCCAACATCTCTAGATATTAAAGAAATGCAAATCAAAACTACATTGAGATACCATTTATACCCATTAGAATAGCAGCTATTTAAAAACAGCAGACTGTAAGCGATGTAGAGGATGTGGAGGAATGGGAACCCTCATCCACTGCTGGTGGTATTGTGGAATGGTCCAGCCACTATGGAGGACAGTTTAGTGGTTCCTCAAAAAACCTAACTATAGATCTTCTATATGATCCAGTGATTCCACTTCTGGGTATATACTCTGAAGAACTGAAAGCAAAGACATTCACAGATATATGCACACCAATGTTCATAATGGCATTGTTCACTATTGCCAAAAGTTGGAATCAACCCAGGTGCCCATCAACAGATCAATGGATAAACAAAATGTGGTACATACATACAATGGAATATTACTCAGCTGTAAGAAGGAATAAAGTGCTAACATATGGGATAAGATGGGTGAATCTGGAAGACTTTATGTTGAGTGAAACCAGCCAGACATTGATAGATGAATAGTACATAAACTCACTGATATGAATTAAGGATATTGAGCAGTCTTTGAGAACTATTGTCTGAAAGATAAGTGTACAAGAAAGAGAAGAGAAAGTTGTGAGCCATCACTCATATGGGCATAATCTATGGTAAAATGATAGAGTGTAGTTGTGTATTGAAGGGATAGGACAGGAGGGTAGTGATATATTGGATTGGGTGATTCAGGGTTGTCAGGTGGGTAGATTGTGAAGGGTTGATAAGGATACCCAGGATACTGAGGGGAGAGATGGGAGAGGGACCAGGTTAACACATGGGATTTGTGGCTACAAGGTTGAAAGTACAGAGATGGGAATGTTCTTATGTCAATATGAAAAGTAAGTGTCACTTCTTTAGGGTGTTGGTTGGGGGGGGCATTGCAGTGATAAAAGGCAAAATGTCAAAAAAATGTTTTTAATATATTTTTTTATTTTTTTCTCACACTTTGAATAACCCAATCCCTTAATTTTATTTTATATTTAGTGTTTTTTTAAGTTTTCATATATTTTATCTCTTATATTTAAACATCATTATTATTTCATTTTCCTATTAATTATCTTTGGCTACTGTATTGGCTTCATCTTTAAAGAAGCTTTAGATCATGGAAGTGTTACACCTGGGGTGGGAGAGGATCATTGGTGGGGGGTGTCAGGAATGGGGGTTGAATGGGAGGAAGTTCATCTGAACATACATAAAAGGTATATAGAATTGTTCAAATGCCTACTGGGCATGGTCACAGTGGGTGGAGATCCACATTATAAATGAGAGAATACTGAATTCCCATCCTGGAGAGCTCTGTCATATTCTCCAAGAGAGTAGTAAGAGTCCCCCAAGTGCAGGGGCAGTGTCTGGCAAAGGAGAATGATCCACTGATGGATTCTTGATATTTATGACTAGCCTTATGAGTTTTGTCTTGAAATTGAAACTTAGCCTACTGTTATGGAGTGCCTAAGGGTTGCCTCCTGAGAGCCTCCTTGTTGCTCAAATGTTCCTCTCTCTAAGCCAAACTCAGCATATGAATGCATTTTCTTCTTTCCAGTGGGACATGACTCCCAGGGATAAGCCTCCCTGGCAATGAGGGATTACTAAGAAGTGCCAGTGGGCAATATGACTGGAAAATAGACCTCAAATAAAAGGGAGAAAAGGTAAAGACAAATGAGTTCATATGACTAAGAGACTTCAAAGTAAGTTGGGAGGTTCTCCCAGAGGTAACTCTTATGCACATCTCAATAAGACCTCATAGATTTACAACAGAGGGGCTCCTGATGGCCCTGGAGACACCCAGGCTCTATATCAGGGCAGATAGCCCCAGAGTTTGGTGCCTTATCAGTGGGCCCTACTTTGAAATCCTTGATCTTGAGAGTGACAGAGTTGGACCCAAATATGTCTTCCCTGCACATGGTCCATCTGTCCCTTCTATTCAAATCTATATGTGGTGCCAGAGTTTGTAGGTGTACTACCAGAGACTGGAATCTTTGGGCTATCCATGTGCCAGCTGGGTCCAGAATCTCGGTGGAGTTGCATCTCCTATTCTACAACTCAATGGACTTACCCTGGACAACTTAGGGGGAATGATGATGGACAACAGCCATGGAAAGAGTCTGAAGCTACAGGGAGGGTAATCCCATTCATCTTACCTGAGGGATAAAAGCCCTCTCTCACTTGGATGTGCAGTGGACATCACCATCTCAGACTCTTCAGGATTGGGGGAAGAGCTATGGACTTGAGTGGACTTATTGGTATTCTGTTATAGACATGTTGCAATTCAAGCAATGGAAGTAATTACAACATTAAAAAGGAGCCAGGGGCCACTCGATGCTTTGGAGCAGGTAGAGGAAAAGCAATTGTAATACAGGGGCCTTTTCAGGACTTGGGAATTATCCTGAGTGACATTGCAATGACAGATATAGGCCATTTTATATCATCATATCACATGCAGAATTGTGTGGGAAAGAGTGTGATCTACAATGTGAACTGTGGTCCATGTTTAGTGGCAAAGCCCCAGGATGTGTATATCTATTGCAGGTGATGTACCACATAGATGAAAAATGTTTTTGTGGGAGATTTTGTGAGGTCTCAGAGGTGGACTATATGGGAATCCATACAATTTTTTGTGTAACAATTATGTAATCTAAGCTTCTTTTAAAAAATTAAAATGATTATTAAATAAATAAATAAATAATTAAGAATATTGTCTAGCTACATTGGTTTTAAAAAAAGCATGATACTGGCATAAAGATAAACAGATAAACAGATTGTCCAAGGGAACTGAATCAAAATAGTCCTTCACATCTATGATCAAGTTATTTTTGACAAGTCTGTCAAAACCACACAACTGGGTTAGAATAGCCTATTCAACAAATGGTGCTGGGAAAACAGGATATACATTTGTAAAAGAAAGAAAAAGGACACTTCTCTCACAACTTATATAAAAATTAATTCAAAATGGATTAAGAAAATAAATATAAAAACTAGAACCATAAAACTCTTAGAAAAAAATATAAGGAAACATCTTCAAGATCTTGTGCTTGGGGTTGGTTTATTGGAAGTTACACCTAAATCACAAGCAACAGAAGGAAAATATATATATAAATGGGACTGCCTCAAAATTATACACTTCTATTCTTCAAAAGAATTTGATAGGAAAGTAAAAAGGCAGCCTACTAAATGGGAAAAAATCTTTGGAAACCATATATAAGTTAAGGGACCGATCTCTGTGTTACATAAAGAGATTTCAAAACTTAATGAAAAGGTGACAAGCAACCCCATTAAATTATGGTCAAAAGAGTTGAGCAGATCTTTTTCTGAGGTGGTAATACAATTTGCCAAAAGTCATAGGAAAAGATGTTCAACATCACTAGTTATTCAAAAAATGCAGATGAAATCAAAATGAGATATCACTTCATACCATAAAGAATGGACAGTATTGAACAAAATCTTCAAGTGCTGGCGAGGATGTGGAGAAATATGAACATTACTTCATTGTGTTGTAAGGGACAGAAAACCAAAATAGGCACAAAGATATGGAAGTTAATCCATACACTCTTATTAAACAATCAGTGGGCCAAGAAGGAAATTTCAAAAGAAATAAGTAACAACCATTAAATGAATGAAAATGAGAGCACAACATATCAAAACCTGTGCGATGCAGCAAAAGAAGTGCAGAAAGGGATGTTTATAGCCAGAAATGCCTATATTAAATAAGAAGAAAGAGCTAAAATCAAAGACATAACTGCAAACATGGAGGAAATAGAAAAAGAACAACAAATTAATCCCAAAACAAGCAGAAAGAAAGAAACAACAAAGATTAGAGCATAACTAAATGAAATTGAGAATAATAATAAAAAATAAAAATAAAAAAATAAAAAAACACTAGAAAAATTTATCAAAATCAAAACTGGTCCATTAAGAAGACTGATAAAAATGACATACCCTTGTCCAAACTAACAAAGAAAGTAAAGAGGGGATACAAATGAATAAAATACAAAATGAGAGAGTCATTTTGTGTTTATCTCATAGAAATAAAGAGTATCATAAAAGGATATTTTGAAATACTATATGTCAACAAAATTCATAGCTTAGATGAAATGGACAATTTCCTAGAAATAAGCAACTTACATTGATGAAAGAAGAAATTATTGAATTCAACTGAACAATCACAAGTAAGGAAATTTAATTTATCATCAAAAATCTCCCATCCAAGAAAAGCCCAGCACCAGTTGGTTTCACGGGCAAATTCTACCAATCATTCCAGAAAGACCTAATACTACAACTGCATAAACATTTCCAAAAAATAGAAGTGGAGGGAACATCACTAACTCATTCTGTGATGGAAATATCACCCTAAAACCAATGCCACATAAAGGTACCACAAGAAAAGAAAACGACAGCCCAAACACTCTAATGAATTTAGATGCTAAAATTCACAACAAAATACATGCTAATCATATTCAACAGCACATTAAATGAATTATACACCATGAACAAGTGGCTTTTATCCCTTTCTGCAAAGATGGTTCAATGTAAGGAAATCAATCAATATAATACACCACATTAATGGATCAAAAGAAAAAATCAAGTATGATTTCTATTTAAGTAGAAAAAAGCATTTTGCATAATACAGCATCCTTTCTTGATAAAAAAAAAAACACTTCAAAAATAAGAAAGGAAGAAACATCTTCAACATGATAAAAGGTGTATATGAAAAACTCACA
>JAKSZT010018452.1:64079-91216 GCA_026826555.1 Tolypeutes matacus
AGTGCAGTGGAACAGTGATGGAGTATATGTGGTATAATGTGCACCTAGGGCATACTTCTATGGAATATGAATGTGTTCATCTTTTCATATGGTGTCATCTCAGTGGGTGGAGACACATACAATAAACAAGAAAACATTAAACTCTCGTCTTGGGAATTCCTGCTACATTCTCAAATAGAGGGACAAGAATCTCTTGAAGATATAGGCAATGCATAATAAAAGAAAGCAATTCAGTATGTCACACCATCAATATTAATGCATTAGAATTATGAACTTTATTTTTCCAAAATTGAAAATTAGTGGTTGCCACAGGTTCTGAAGGAAGGTGGTAGGAAGAATGGGTGAAATATAGGGCATATTGAGGGAATTAGAATTGTTTTCCATGATCTTATATTGACAGATAAAGACAATTATACATTTTGTCAGAACTTGTAAGTGTACAGTGCAAAATATAAATCATAAATTAAACCATTGACCATGGTTAGTAACAATGCTTTGATATTTGTTCTTCAATTATAACAAATATACCATATTCATACAGGAAGTTTTTGGTATGTGAGGATATGGAGAATATAGAGGAGGGGTGTATGGGAATTCCTTATATTTTCTATGTGACTTTTCTGTAACCTAAAACTTCTTGGAAAATAAAGTGATAAAAATAAGACACTGGGAGGACACACAGAAGAAATTGTCAATATACATAAAAGGTAACAGATCTTAATTTAAAGAAAAGTACAATGCAAAATGAAACTAATTAAACTTATTTTTTATTTTATTATTTTTGCCTTTGTTTTGGGAGAGGTCTTTGATTACAGAAATTTTGCAACTGTGGCAGGGGAGGATTTCTGGTGTGATATGTCAGTGGTGGGGGGAATCTCTGGATGGGTGAACCTGGGGCTTACCTCAATGGAATATCAATGTATTAATGTGCTACTGGGGTGATGTCTCCATGTTAGGGACCCACAGAATAACCAAAGGAATATTGAATTTCCATCCTAGGAAGTCCTGCTACCTTTTCTAGGTGAGTGGCAAGAATCTCTAGAGTACATCGACAGTGCCTAGTGAAAGAGGATAGATCAATATGCCAGGCCCTTGATGTTGATGTGTGTACTTATGAACTTTCTTCTTGTGAATTTGAAACTTAGCTTAGTAATACATATTACCTAAATTACTTCCTGAAAGTCTCATAGTTGCTCAAATGTGGCCTATCTCTAAGCCAAAGACAGCATATAAAATCACTCCTTCACCTTCAGCGTGGGACATGATTTCCAGAGATGAAGATCCCTGGAACCAAGAGATTATTACCAAGTGCCATCTAGCAATGCATTTGGAAAAGTACCTAGACTAAAAATGGGAAAGATTAAATACAAATAAATTTTTTTTGGCGAAGAGTTTTCAAAGTAAGTTGGGAGATCATTCCAAAGGTTATGTGTATGCATATCTCAGGAGAATCACACTGACTGCCACATTTAACAGTGCCACAGTAAACAGTGCCTCAAGCAGGGGTGCTCCTGAGGGCTTTAGAGACATCAAGAAACTATACGCAGGGCAGACAACTCTAGGAAATGGCACCTTGGAATATACCTTGGATTTTATGATAACCTATCTCCCCAATGTATTAGAATTAGAATCATTTATATATTTCCTATAAATGGCTCTTCTGCCCCTTTTATTTGAGCATATAATTAAGACTATACCCATTAAATATATATCCCAGAGAATTAAATCTTTTGGCTCTTCATATGCCAGTTGAGCCCTGAATCTCAGCAGAGTTTCAATACCTACTCTCTAGTTCATTGGACTAAACCAGAACAACTAACAAAAAAGGATGATGATAGACAATGCTTATAACCTAAAACAAAGAATGTCTACAATTACAGATCAGACACCTCCATCCATCTCCCCATGGTATCTAAGTACCGTTTCAAACAAAAGCAGAGTGGTCACGACCATCCTAAAATCAAGATTGAGTAATGAACAAACATAACGGGAATTACAACTATGGACTAAAATATGCTTATTATTATTCAAGTAATTGAAGAATGTGTAATATTGGTATAAAGACAATGGTCACCAGAGGTTCTGGGGGTGAAAGAGGGAAAAATGGTGTGGCATTGGGCATTTCTGGAACATAAGAATTGTTTTGCATGATATTGCAACGATGGATACAAACCATTTTACATTTTGCAAAAACCTATAAAATTGTGTGGTGCAAAGTGTAAACCATAATGTAAACTAAAGCCTATGCTCAGTAGCAATGCTTAAATATATGTTCACCAATTTTAACAAATATACTCAATAATTAAAGGTGTTGTTAATGGGGAAAGTGTGGGCGAGTGAGGGAGTGGGGCATATGGGAATCCCCTATATTTTTTATGTAACATTTAGGTAATCTAAAGCTCCCTTAAAAATAAAGAAAAAAATACAAGGAAATTTCATCTCACAGCACACAGAATGACCATTACTTAAGGAACAGAAAACTTTAAATGCTGCAGAGGATGTGGAAGAATAGGAATGCTCCTTCACTGTTGTTGATACTGTAAAATGTAACATCCACTGTAGAAGATGTTCTGGCAATTATTCTGGAAAGTAAATTAAAAAAAAAAAAAAACATATGACCTGGCATTCCCTTTATTAGGAAGCTATTCAAAAGACCTGAAATCAAAGGCATGAACAGATATTTGCCCTTGATGTTAATAGTGGCATTATTCACAATTGCTAAAAGAAGGAATCAAGTTAGGAGTCAGTCAACTTATTAATGGATAAACAAGATGTGTTATATGCATATGATTAAATATTACTCAGGTGTAAGAGTAAATCAATTGGGGAAGCACATGAGAAGATGGAAGAACCTTGAGGATATTATGTTGAGTGAAATAAGTCAGACATAAAAGGACGAATATTGTCTGGTCTCACTGATATGAACAAAATACAATAAGTAGACTTATGGAGGTGGACCACGAAGTGTAGGTTAGTGAGAAATGGAATGTGTTATAAGGTGAAGATGCTCGATGTATGTATAATATTTAGTAAGGAATGGAAGTAGGACTCATTCACTTCCAGATTCTACATTTGTGGCTGGAGATAACAGAGGGGAGCAGATGTCAAAACTTCACTTTAAACAACAAAGCACTGGTTCTCTGGGTACAGTGCCTGCCCCAAAACTCTCAGACTCATAATGAACTTCAGAAAAATGGAGATGATCCCTTTTATTAACACATGGGGAAATGAGGCTCTGAGAGAAAGGGCTGTATGGATGTCCACACAGAGAGTCAACAATTTGATCTGTTTCTTCTCATGCCTGTTGTATTAGTCCGGGTTCTCTTGGGAAACAGAATCAACTGGAGATATCTGTCAATAATAAGAGATTTTAAAAGAGTCTCTCATGCGACCTTGGGGATGCAGGCAGGCTGCAAACCAGGGGCTCTGATGAAAGGTCCTTGATGAGTTTCTGGGAGAAGTTGGCTGCCCAATGATGAGCTTGGAAATTCTCTCTGAATGTTGAAATCACTTCCCCTTTTAAGGCATTCAACTGATTGGATACAAGTGTCACCCATTGATGATGCAATCTCCCTGATTGATGCACATGTAATCAGCCATACACACAGTAAACTCACTGGTGATTGAAGTCCATAAATGCTCTTGTATTACAATTAGCCCAGTGCTTGCTGGAACAAACACCTGGACACTATTACCTGGCCGTGTTGACACATTAGCAAAACCATCACACATGTATATAGCCTAAACTCAGAGTCAAGGTAAAATAGGAGACTCAATTCCCTTTCTCCACCTTAAGGGAATTTAGGCACCTTAAGTGAAAAATAATATGGGGAACTTGAGGACATGGGGTAAGATATTCCATCCATTCTTTTTTTTTTTTTTTTTTTTTTTTTTTGCCTTTAAAAAAAAATATATATATATATATATTCATTTTTATTTCCTTTCTCTCTTCTTTTTTCCCTTTTTTCCTTCCCTTTATCACTGTGTTATCAGATGTCTGGTGTGCCATGACACCTTCCTCCTCTCAATCCCCATTGTCTCCCAATTTTTCATTTAATTTTCAAAGAAGTTTTAGGTCATCCATTCTTGATTATGCTAAACCATAACCAGGGGTAGGAGAATATCAGTGGCACAAATCACTGATTTTAGAGATGTTCCTACTGAGACTTGTGTGGCCATAAAAATATTTCCCACTCTGGCATTTAAACTCTCCATAACTAATGGGAAGTATTTGTTTCCAAATGCTATGAGATATTCACCAATATGATGTAAAGATGTGTACAAGAACTATCACAGAACATTTTTCATAATGGGTCCGAAGTTAAAGTCTAAATTCTCATGAAAAGGCAAATGGGTAGACAATCTGTGGTATGTCTTAAAATTGAATACCAGTCAGAAATAAGAGTGGACTCCTAAATAATCAAAATCCTTATGCTGAGTGAATAAGCCTTACCCAAAGGAGTACATATCGTATGATTCTGTAAATATGAAGTTCCAGAACAGGTATAATTCATCCATTGTTGTGAACTATTAGAAAGTGTCATTGCTTGTCTAGAGGTGGACATTTCCTGGGAGGGGACATGAGGGAATATTGTAAAGATTAATGGGTTAATATTTGATAACTTGATAGGGAATTGGCTTACATAGATGTATGCATCTGTTAACACTCAATTAAAATGTGTGAATTCTCTTGCATGTAAATTTTAACTAAGATGAAAAAATATAAAAGTCTTACACACAAGATGAATGCATTCTGAAATACTAGGGAAAATATTACTGATGTCTCTAACTTTCCTTTTTTTTCATAAACAAGTATGAGTTTATTTTATAATCTTATATATTTATATCCCCATGTGGAAAATGGAGGCTGTTTATTCCACATTCAAACTAACCTAAATGCATGTACATTAAATGTTGAGCAATAATAATAACATTCAGTTTCTGGTATTTTCCCCCTCAAATACAAATCTGTCAGATTAGCAAATATTTTCTGAGATTTTGTCAATAAAAGGAGTTATTGCTAATGACAATAAATAACAATAACCATAAAATTAATAAAAATAAAATCTTAGAAAGTTTTAATATTCTTTTTTTCGTGCAACTATGATTTCCAGAGTTAAAATGTTTCATAAATTTTTTTTTTATTTTTAAAAAAACTTTAGATTACATAAATGTTACATCAAAAATATAGGGGTCTTCCATGTACATCACCCTCTCTCTCATTCTCACTTTTCTCTTTTAACAGTCTCTGGGACATATATTTATGTCCCACAGACTGTTATAAGCCTCTGAAACATATATTTATTGGGTATAGTGTCAAATATTGACTCAAATAAAAGATGCAGAAGAGCCATGTATAGGGAAATTATGAGTCTAACTCTGTTATATTGGGGAGCATATATTCCAAAGTAAGGTCCACTGACAGGGTGCTGAATTCCTGTGATTATCTGACCTGCCTATAATGTCTAGATGTCTCTAGAGCCCTCAGGAGACCCATTGTTTGAGGCATTGTTTACTTTGGCCTTCAATGAAATCCTGCTGAGTCATGCATAAACGTAATTTCTGGAATGACCTCCTGACTCACTTTGAAATTGCTTAGACATAAAAACTCATTCATATTTAATATTTCCCCCTTTTGGTTGCTACTTGGCATTGGATAATGATCCCTCAGTGCCAGGGAGGCTCATCCCCAGGAGTCATGTCCCATGCCAGGCAGAAGGTATTGCATTTATATGCTGAGTTTGGCTTAGAGAGGCCACATTTGAGCAACAAGGAAGCTTTCAGTATGTATCTCTTAGGCAATATATAATGCTAGAGATAGGAAAGGCTTAAATCTTTCATAAAAACAATGGAGGAAGGACAAACAGTTATTTGAGTGAGTTGCTTTGGAGATCTGCAGACCAGGAGAGTACTGCACATCATCCAGTAGGGAAAGGGACAGAGAGACAAAGAAGCCAAATGAAAACAGTGGGTTACTAGTCCTGTGTCTGGGAATGGCACATATATCCCACCCACATGAAAAGGTTCTAGCTTTCTTCTAAATGGCTAAAAAATAAATTATTGTGTTGAAGTATGTGATAAAATTTAAATTTAAACATAACTTTAATGTTTCCACTCCTATCCCATCCCATTAGTTCTCAGCTTGATGTCTCAAGGGTAGAGAAGGTGGGTGTGGTTGGGGACCAGTAGACCTGAGTCTGTGACTTAAACCCAGGTGAGGCTGTGACCAAAGCAACCTCCCCAGCGGTATAAGTGCTGAGAGGTCATGGGAGGTGCCAGAAGAAGGAACATGCCTATGCTGCCTCTTCTGGCTCCCAGACTCCCTGGCCCTGGTCCCTAAAAAAGAAAGAAAGAAAGAAAAGAAAAGAATGTATAGGGCAAAAAGGAGGCTCTCAGGTGGCAACCCTTAGGCACCGCACAACTGCAGGCTAAGTCTCAGTTACAAGAGCAAAGACTCACAAGAGTAGTCATCAAAAAAAAAGAGCACATCAGTGGGTCATCCTCTTTTGACAGACACTGTCCCTGTCTGTGCTCAGAGGACTATTGCTGCTCCCTTGGAGACTGTGGCAGTGCTCTCCAGGCTAAGAATTCAGATCCCCTCATTTCTTGTGTGATTGTCCACCCATCGTGACCATGCCCCATCTTTAGATCTTTAGAATGATTTTGTATATCTTCATGTATATTTGGATGAACTAATTCCCATGAATCCCCCCTCCCAGACACCCCCCACCAATAATCCCCTGCAGTACCCATTGTAACGCTTCTGTGATCCAAATCCTCCATGAAAATGTAGTCCATAAAATAATCAAATATATTTACTAGGAAAAAGAAACAACTATGATAAGCTTACATGCAAGAGACAAATGTAAGGAAACTCAGGGGGGAAAAAAAAAAAAAGAGAAGGCAAAAAAAAAAACAAGAAAAAAAAAAACAAAAACAAATATCAAACAAACAAAAAAAACAAAACAAAATATAATTAGTGGATTGGGACATTCAAAAAAATGGGCAAAAAAGCAAAGGAAATGCCTTTAAAAATATATATATATATATATTCTTTTTTTTTTCCCCTTTCTCTTTGCATTTTTTGCCTTCCTTTTATCACTGTGTTATCGGATTTCCAGTGTGCTGTGACATCTTCCCCCTCTCAATCCCCATTGTCTCCCAATTTTTCATTTAATTTTCAAAGAAGTTTTAGGTCACAGCAAAGTCACACATGGGGTGCCGGAGACTCCCAGATACCAAACCACCCCCCCTTCCCCACCCCATATTAACCCCCCCCCTTTTTTTTGGATGTTAGCATTGTTTTAACTGTTATATAGAAAGCAAAATGTGGCCTCTCTGTAAGCCAAACTCAGCATATGATTGCACTGCCTTCCCCCCAACGTGGGACATGACTCCCGAGGATGAGCCTCTCTGGCAATGAGGGATGAATACCAAGTGCCAACTGGCAACACAACTGGAAAAAGACCTTGAATAAAAGGGGGAAAAGGTAAAGACAAATGAGTTCAAGTGGCTAAGAGACTTCAAAGAGAGTCGGGGGTCATCCCGCACAGCTCAGTAGGAGCTCATAGAACATCTAAGTGCCTATCACCCCACACAGAGGGGCTCCTGAGAGCTCTGGAGACACCCAGGTCCTATATAAGTGGGGATAGCCCCAGAGACTGATGCCTTATCAGTGGGCTCTACTTTGGAATCTGTGCTCCTGAGAGTGACAGAATTAGACTCAAATAAGTCCTCCCTGCACAGGGTTCATCAGTCCCTTCTATTCAAACCTATATGTGATACAGAAGTTTTTAGGTATATTTCCAGAGACTGGAGCCTCTGGCCTACCTATGTGCCAGGTGTGCATGGAACCTCGGTGGAGCTGCAACTCCTACCCTACAGCTCAATGGACTCATCCAAGTCACCTGGCGAGGAGACAACGATGGGCAACGGCCATCCCAGGGAATGGAGAGGACCTGCATCTGCAGGCAGGATCATCCCACCCACCATATCCATGGGATATAAGCCCTCTCTCACTTGGAGGTGGAGTGGACATCACCATCCCAGTCTGCTCAGGATTGGGGGGAGAACTATGGGCTAGAGTGGACTTAATGGTATTCTGTTGTACAGAGATGTTGATTCTAGCAATGGAAGAAATTATAACAATGAGGTGGAGCCAGTGGCCACTTGACACTTTTGGGGCAGGGAGGGGACGAGTAGTTGAAATACAGGGGCTTCTTTGAGATTTGGACGTTGTCCTGAGTACCGTTGTGGCAACGGATGTAGGCCATTTTAAATCATCACACACCACTCAGAACTGTGTGGGAGAGAGTGTGGTCTACGATATGAACTGTGGTCTATGGTTGGTGGCAAGGCTCCAGGATGTGTAAGTCCATTGAGGGTGGTGGGCCACACTTGTGGGAGATGTTTGTGTGGGACGTGGAGGGAGGTGTGGGCGTTGGGCAACATGGGAATCCCAGGGGGTTCTGTGTAGTATTTTCGGTAATCTAAGCACCTCTTAAAATATATTTATATATATATATAAATTAAAAAAAAAAAAAAAGAAGTGGAAACAGAGAGATGGAGAGGTGAGGAATTTTCTTGTTTATTGTTTGTCATTTTTTGTTTACTATTATTGTTGAAATAATGAAAATACTCTAATAATGATTGAAATGATGAATGCACAAATATGAGATTATACCAAATACTTTTATTGTACACATTGAATGAATTGTATGCTTTGTTAATATGTACCAATAAAATAGATTTGTTTAAAAAAAAAAAAGAATATATAGGGGATTCCCATATACTGCACCCCATCCCCCTCTCACATTTACACATATTAGTAACATCATACATGTGTTGGGTTCATTTGTTACCACTGATGAACTAAAATTGAAGCATTGCTACAAACTATGGTCAATGGTTTATATTATAGTTTACATTTTGCAACATACACTTTTAAAGGTTTTCACACAATGTATTTTCATTGCAAAATCATGTAGAACAATTCCAATGCCCTCAAAATGCCCTCGGCATGGGCTTTATATCACTGTCTCTGTTTACTGACCTGGCCAATCCATGACTGAGCTCTCAGTGCATCACAATGGGATCTCTCTGATGTCCTTTTGGCCCACCTACATGATCACTCTGTGTGACTCACTCCACAGAGTCCCCACAGGATCAGAATCCTCCCCTCCTCCACCCCATCTCTTCTTCCCCCTGTCCAGTCAGATGTCCATATTTTATTGGTGAATATATTGAGGATCAGAGAGGGTGAAACATTCAGGATCATACTATCAGCTAGAAGAAGAGAAGACCTGAAACTCAGTGTCCCAGGTCTGAGTGCAAAAAGCAGCTGGGTTTACAGAAGCCCAACTGGGCTGATTAGTAGTTTGTGGGCCCCAACTACTGCTTTAGAACCCACCCCTCAGAAGCCCTGCACTGTACTGTCTGGTATTTCCATCATTAGAGGAATCAACCCTCAACAAATTTCTTTATACATATTATCCATAAGGGGACAAATGTTTCTTCCTCTGTACTATTTAGTCCCCAAATGCAGTAGGGGTTTTCTGTTTTTGACCATTATTTTGACACTTGGTAAAATTTTTTAAAACTTTATTTAACTTGAAGTTTATCATTCATACATGAACATCCATAAACATAAGTGTGTAATATAAGTTGTGAACTTAGAAACAAGCATGTATATCATCATACAGGGCACCTATACAATACCCCACCACCAAAAGCTTGCATTGCTGTGAAACAATTCTTACAAACTCTGAAAGAACATCATCAAACATTACTAAAAACTATAGTCAATATCTTACATTTGGCTTAATGTTACCCCAACCCACCCAGGTAATGACACCCTGTATTAGTATTATATATTTGCTATAGTTCATAAGAGAATGTTCTAGTGTTTGTTCTGTTAACTACAGTTCATCTTCCAACACAGGATTCATTGTGTTTTACAATCCCATGTTCTGTACAATCCATTCAAAGTGTACACTCAGTGGTTCTCATATTCATCAGTGTTGTGCTGTCACCACCTCAGTCAATTTCTGAAAGTTTTCAATACTCCAAAAGGAAAACTTTTATACCCCTTGTTTCATATATTTATTTTTCAAATTTAGGGACATATTTATTCCCAGAATAATATGGGGTGGTCATTTTTCTGTGTTCCTCCCAGAAATTTCACTGGGTGTTCAGTGTGAAAAAAAAAAAGTTGTCATCACGTTTCTTTGGAGCTGGACTGCCTGACTTTTGTTTTCCTATGTCAGTGTCCATCATTATCTTTGGCTGGTGTGTGTCTTAAACTCTCCTTGCCCCTTTATCACATACATAAAGAAGAGGAAAATGGAACCTGATTCAGAGGTTCCTGTGAGGAACTCACAGGAACACATTCAATATCACAGAGTAATAACTGTGCTGTTACCACTTTTAGCTCAATTTTTAAAACAACTTTGAGAGTGGGCTATTGTTTCACAACTCCAAGTTTGTGGTAATTTGTAACAGCAGCCCTAATGATATAAACCATCTTTGTAATAGTCTGCCATAGGGGTGAAGATGCAAAATAACAGAAATCTGTTGGCTTTTATAAAGGGTATTTATGTGGGGAAAAAAGCTTACAATACCAAGGCTGTGGAAAGTCTAACACAAGGCAACACAAGAGGTGCTTTCTCAACTAAGTCAGGTGCCATGTGTTCAAGCAAGATTGTGGGCTATCTCTGCCTGGTCTCTATTCCCCTCTGGCCGTCCTCATCTTCTTGAGCTCTGTGGTTCCAGGCTTTTGATATGACATACTTAAGTGAACCTATAGTTCTCTTTCTCCTGGTGTAAGACTTGTTTCTTTCTGAGCCTTCTATATCAGTCTCAGATGTTCTGCTCTCTTCACAGTGTCAGCTGTATTCTGTCAGGTGAATGGCTCTTCTTTCCCTGGGGCCTCAGGTGTTTGAGCCTTCTCCTTTCTGTCACATGACAGGATCAAGAATGACAGAGGTCTTTCTGTGTGTCTTTGTGAGTGTCCATTTATAGCAGGTCCATTAAGGGGGCTAGGACTCAAACTGAGTCATGTCTTAATTAACATAGTCGAAGAAAAAAGGCCTAAAAGCAATCTTAACAGATAATATAATCAAAAGCAACTCAAATGCATGTAATATAAACACAGCCAGAGGAATAGATTAATTTACAAACATAATATTGCTCCTTTTGGGATTCATAAAACTGCCACAGTCTTATATTGCAGAGTAGTTTTGTGGAAGCCTGTTGGACCCATACTTAGAGTTTGAAGGGACAAAACATTCCTCTGTAAGGCCTTGGGCCTTATCTCTTCAGACTTGCATTGGAACTATCAACTTTAATATATCACCACGGTTCAGCATACTTTAACTTGGCCAAGGGGCAAGTCTACTACCCTATCAGCCAAGTGATAGGGCAGTAGAAAAAGATTTGAGATAAGTCTGAGGCTCCCTCACCAGCTCTAATTTTATAGGAGTTTCTAGCTTTAATAATATGTTTTTAAATGTAGTGATAAAAGTCTACTAGTGGATTTTGGGACAAAGGCAAGAGATTTCATTTCTTGTGGTCAATCAGGCCCCTGGTAAACAAGAAACTATCAAAGCCTCCTCTGGGTATCTACACTAAATTGCCATGACCACATTCCATCCAAGCTCAGAAATGCCTGGGGAATATCAAATCCAGTACAGTAACCAAGTGTTGCCAGGTCTCTGCAGGTAAATAATCTGCATGTGAAATGGCTACAGGATGGGATAGGCGGATGCATCTACATCAGAAGCCGCGTTCCAGTTCTAGGGCAAATGGACACTTTCTTCCCCTTGTGCAGTCACCTCATATTGAGGGGAGTGAAGTTCTTATTCTCTTCTGCAAATGTGGGAGCAAATAAGGGTTTCTACCCTGAACAAGCTTATAGAGACTATAGATTTTGAACACTTTTCAGGACAGAAGTGCTGTTGGTATTACAGGCAAAAGGCCATGGTAACAATTTATTTGGGGGATATCCCTCCCAATCAAGACTATGTTGATTCATTGGTATTTAGACTTATACACTCATAAATCATAAAATATTATAAATGATCTGTTTTAAAATAAAATATACAGTGTGTAATAAAGAATACAAGACAATCAGAGATACAGGAAATCATGACCCATTAACAGGAAGAAAATAAAAATCCAGAATCAGCAATGAAAAAGACAAGCATCTGGACAAATCAAATGAAGCTTTTTGAAAAATGGTCAAAGAGATGAAAGAAAATACAGAGAAATAACTCACATGTATCCGGAAAATATTTAATGATGAATATGAGAATTTTAGTAAATATTGGGAGTGACATTCTGTCACTTTGGCCATATCATATTGATTTGATTAGAAGTGAGTGACTAAATCCAGGTTACATCCAAGAGGAGGGGATTACACAAGGATATGTATTTCAAGGTGGGGCCCTTTGGAAGATACCAAATTGTTATCTTCCTTAATTGTGGTGATCGTTCTATGTTAAGTTCATGCATTATGTACAGGTGACACCAGCTCTGGAGTTTTATTTTATTAATATATACATGATAAAGTCACTGGGAGGAGGTGCTAGAATGTATCCATGTTTCAGGTGGGGAGACTAGGGAAACCCAAGAGGCACAGTGAATTGACCAGGCTCACAGAAAAGGTAGAAGTAGAGCTGGGTCTTAACACAATTTTTTCTCAATTGTGGGGTCCTAAATTTCCCAAGCCTTCCTGTGAGACTGTAGGGAAGATTGTGTTTGTGTAATTATAGACTTTTGATGACATGGAAAGGAGGATGAAGATTCAGCAGCCCAAGGAGACTTAGGGCATATTTTATCCAAAGAAAGGGCACAGATAAAGGGACCCTATGAAGTGACATCATTTCCTTAGAAAGGTAGCACACACTAACTTGGGATCTTGGTAACCAGGAACCAAATTCTACAGATAAAGCTTATAAGGTTATTGAGAATATTTAGGTATAAACCATGATGTGTTTAGCAGCAGACTTACAAATCTTATTGGAAAATTTTTGCCTGGATCCTGGCTTTGGGCTAAGGATTGCTGGGTGTTCTGTGGCTTTTCATATATATTAGTTTCCTCTCTTCTGTGAAGAAGTGCTCTGACTCCCACCTCACTGAACTTTTGGCCTCACTGACCTTTTATCCCTATGTAACTGAGGTTTGAGATTCCATCCACGAGATCAATGTCCTTGGAGTAGTTAGAACAGGGATACCAGGGGGGTGGCAGGGGTATTCCAGCACCCCTCAGACTTCTGCAAATAGCATGTATCTTTGATTCCTGGGCTTGGGGAGACAAGTGTCAGAAAATAGTGGCTTGGAGGACTTGAGGGGAGGGGTGATTGAATTTCTGTACAAAAGGCAAAAAGAAAACTATCAATTGGCAAGGGGTAATACATATTTGTTTTTAATAGCCAAAATTACATCTAAATATTACATTAAATTCCCATTTTTATTATACCCTGTTAGTTGCGTGTTTTTTTTTCCCTTTCATTTCCTGCATCAATTTAAATGAAATGCAGTCTGTCTCAGTAGTCTTTGAAATAAGAAACCTTACAAAGTCACTAGCATATTTTATGTGGAAGAAGCTTGCAGGGTGAAAGTATCTTATCTGGCTTACTGAAGTAAACATGTAAGTCATCCTTTCACAGAGTAGACCTACATTTCAGGATCATTAAACTGGGGAAAGAGCTGAGACATCCCATCAGCTCTCCTGTGACTTAGGGTTGAAGTTACTTTCACAGAACATTGCAGCAACCTCTAAAATGTGGGTGTCTTTAACTATTACATTTACAAGGACCCTTTCCTGACTTAGCACAGTTGCTTCCTTTCCCCAAATTTAGACAAAGTGGAAATAATTTCTACTTCTCATGCTGAGGTTTCTTTCAACTACCATTTAGGGACTTGTAGTTTTCCAGGTGAAACTATGGAATTGTATTAGCACTAAGGTTGGGAAAATTATAAAAATTTCAAAACAGGTCAAATTGGAGTCTGAACCTGTGTGATTCTGAAGTCCACTGTCTTGGATGATCACTTTACAGATTCAGTCATGATTACCCCAATGTATCCTGACAGATTATCTGGCAACTGATCCAATCTTGTTAAGTGTTTGGATCATCATACCTTGGGTACACCTATAAAGGCGAGAGCCAGATCAATTGTGAAACAATTCAGAGTTGTCAATTGTGGGGGTTTCATAGTAATTCCCCTCATTCCTGATGGCTCCAAGTGTCACCCAAACACCCAGCAGGACTCAATTCTACCAGGTTGGCCTTTGCAGAACAGCCAATAGGTTGAGTACAAACTCTGGATCAAAAAGCCCAGGCCCTTTTTTATATGGCACAGCTGCCCCTGCATGTATTTTGTTAAATGAAGCACAGGTATGGTTGTGCTTTACCTTCAAAGACAAATGCCAGGTCCCAAGGCTAGTTCAGGGCCTGGAAGAATGCACTGGTGTCCAAGAAGTTTCATACACATGATTGGGAGGCTCTTGAGAATTGAGAAAGTGTGTGGAAAGATTTAATAGTCTAGTGGATGTAATATAAGAAAATTGTTAAGAATTGTGAATGCCTAAGCTTTCTAATCAATAGTCTCTGCTGTTTCAGCCTAGAATTGTGAATGATTAACTTGTCCTTTCTCCTTTGGAATGTTGTAATGCTGCTATACAGGCAACCCCACCACCTAGCAACTAAAAACAAATATTTAGAAGGAACAAGTCACCAGACGTAATATGTGCACATCCTGTTTGTATCCCCTGTAAAGTTATCATCAAGTTAAAGCTGATGTGTACTGAAACTTTCATTTTTCAGTTTAGTGTACCATAAATAGAACAGAACAACAGACCCTTCAAGACCCTGTGACTCTCCAGAGGAGGGTTGTCTTACTCCCCTGCTGGATGGATTTGGTTACTTTTTTTTTTTTTTTTTTTTTTTTTATTATGGGTAAAAATCAAAATTCTCACAATACATACAAACATTTGTAAAATGATATATAAATATATATGCATATATGTGTATTTGCTTACAAAAATGTTATTTTATATATATATATATACATATATTTTAAGAGGTGCTTAGATTACCTAAAATATTATACGGAACCCACTTTTGATGAGGTCATTCCTCACAAGTTGCAAGACTCATTGGAGTTCTGAGGTTCAGAAACTCTTAAAAGAGGATAGTCCACAAGCTGCCAGTTGAAGTCTCATCCAGGAGAGAACACTGTGCCTGGGACCATTTTTCCAACCGGGGCTCTGGCTGGCTGTTGAAAGGGACTTCCCAGCCTCATGAGAGACCAGTTGATGTGTTTTCCTCTGATTTGGTATGTGGTTGTATATATTTTCATTCTATATTATGTCTTTTTTTTTTTCTTCTTTTTTTTTTTTTATTATGGGTAAAAATCAAAATTCTCACAATACATACAAACATTTGCAAAATGATATATAAATATATATGCATATATGTGTATTTGCTTACAAAAATGTTATTTATATATACATATATTTTAAGAGGTGCTTAGATTACCTAAAATATTACACGGAACCCACTGGGATCCCATGTTATGTCTTTAATTATTTTCTTTTGTGATTGCTCAATTATTATATGGTTGCCTTTGCACAGCATTTAGAGTTTCTCTCTCATCCTTAGTAAACACTAGTGCATGCCATCATGGTAGAGGATGGACATATTATTGCATCTTTGTGTTATCATTGGCTGAGAGTGCAGTGAGAGTCACCCAACAGAGACCTACATTTATGGTAAGAGTTCATATAACTTAGTCTTTGATGGAATTCTCCCTTTACACCTGAGACTACTTGACCAAACAAGAAATTCCAGATGGCCAAGGCAGTCATGTGCTGGCCTGAGGTTCCACCTGCACCGGGAGGATTGAGGGTATTCCCCTTGTTCAGGCTCTGCCAGGAGGTGCACCAGTATCCCAGCTGAACCTGATGGGAACGGGTTGTATTGGTTCATGGCAAAAGGCAGGTGCCTGGGAATTGACTGTTGGACCACAGGCAGGGAAAGAGCTGGACTGAAGTCACCTAGGGATCCAACATCTGCAGGTATGAGGTCACTACCTAAGGGCATTGGACAGTGTGGCCATTTATGCGTGGCTTCTACAAAAGAGTCAGTGAATTTTTAAGAATTCCATTATGATAGCACACTTTCTGACTAGTTCTGGACTAAGTAGTCAGTGAAGGCATGGGTGAACCTGCAAGGCTTTTCAAACATCCCCTCTTAGCTATTTAAAAAGTGCACAGGTATCTGTGAACAGACATGAAGACTGGAGGCCCTTTCTGCCTGTCCACTTTTGACTGATGGCCTCTGTGTCACCCTGTCACATGTTCTTTTTCCCCATCCTGAAAGGCTCACTAGGTCCCTGAAGAGTTGCATGATGAGCACTTGCATCAAATCAACCTGAATATTGACTAAGGACTCCCTAATGGAGGGGCAGCTCCTTCTCAGTTTCTGTGCCCTCTAAGGACCTGACCAGCAGGGCATAGTTCTGGAAGGGTTTAGAGTATCCCAATTATGCTGATTGAATTAAAGAGGATCGCCTCTTTAATCATGTGTGTCTTCCCATGGAGGACAAATACAAGGGAGGGAACAAATCTGTGTAGCTATCTAAAAAGTCACAACAACATTTATACATTTTAATGAGACATACCTTCAAACTCTGTTAAAAATATCTTCCTAAGTACTGAGGTATCTTTCTCCATAATAGGCCATACATTGGATCTTAAATCAGATCTCAATGAATTCAAAATAATGAAGCTGTACAAAGCAATTTTCTGATCATAATGAAATGAAGTTGGAAATTAATAATATAAAATGGGAAAAAAATTTAAAAAAAAGGGATTAAAATCCCCTCAAATAATAAGTAGGTCAAAGATAGAATTGCAAGAGAAATCAGTAAATATCTCAGGATGAATGAAAACAAGAACACACCATATCAAAACTTATGGGATAGAGTGAAGACAGTCCTGAAATTTATAGCCCTTAATGCTTATATTTAAAAAGAAGAAAGAGGGTTTACGGGAAGATGGCATCTGAATAGGTAATCAGGGCTCACATCTCTCACAAAATAACTGAGGAAGAGCAAAAACTGTCCAAGTGGTCTGCTTTGGACTCTTCAAGACAGCAGAGTGCTGTATAACCCACAGGAAAGTCAGGGACAGAGAGGTGAAGAAGGCAAAATGAAATCTGTGAGTTATTAACCCTGGGGCCTGAGAATAGCACCCACCCTCGACTCTCAAGGCAATCAGCCTGGATAAAACCTGTGGCACACTGCAGCCAACAGAGTGGAGAATAGAGGTCTTCCTCCCTGAGAAGAGGGAAGGTGTGGCAGAGGGGTGGCTGAGAATATTACCATTCAGCTAATTTAACCAGAAGAACCCACTTTGATTCTTTACTGACCAGAAAAAAAATCTCCTGAAAGTGGATGTTGAAAGAGTCACCTCCTTGGAAATATTTGCTGATGAGCACCATATGCCAGCTGGCCAGGAAATTGCAAGGAAAAAAAAAAAACTGCTTATAGGTGTCTCTTGTATAAAACTCCTGGGGGAAGATTTGCACAGCACTTGAGAGTCCCTGGATCTATTCTGATAACACAGCTGGGCAAGCTTAAAAACTTAGAATCAGTTGAACCAAAAATCAAAAAGAGCAGTGAAATAAAACCACTAGGCAAGAGAGAGAAATTGAACATCAGAATAAATTCACATCAGCAAAAATTGCAAGTCAACAAAAGAAACAATTAGATTGGCTCAAATAAAGGAACAAACCAAAAATCCTGATGAGATACAGGATTAAAGATGACTAATCAGGGAAGCGGCTGTGGCTCAATCAGTAGGGCTCCCGTTTACCATATGGGAGGCCCCGGGTTTGGTTCCCGGGGCCTCCTGGTGAAGGCAAGCCCGCCCGCACGGCGTGGTTAGCTGACCCAGCGAGCACAAGCAGCAAGGGGGGGATAAATGAATAAATAAATAAAATCTTTAAAAAAAAAAAAAAAAAAAAAGATGACTAATCAATGATAGCCACACAAATATTCTACTGCATTTTTAAGTTAGAATTGATTGTGTTACAATTCTAGAGGCCACAAATCCAAACTGGTTTGGTCTCAGATCAATGTTTCAGTCAACAGGAAAACACTCCACCTGGAGACTGTAAGGGAGAATCCATTTTCTGGTCTATTCCAGCCTGTAAACTTCATTTCTTTAGCCTCTTTCAGCTTCTGGTAGCTATCAGCATTCTTTGGCTCTTGGTCCCGTCTACCATCTTCAAAGCCTATAGTATCTACTCTGACCAGAGATATTCCCAGAATCTTAGGTCATGATTGAATCTCACACATTTTATTTTATTGTTTATTTTTCTTTCATTTCCACTAGGACTTAAGAGCAGTGAAGGTGGGAACCTTGTATATTTTACCAATTAGTTCCCAAAAATTCAGGTTTGGTACATTTGAAAACCTTAATAAATATGTGATATTGAAATGAACGATCTGAAGAGGAACCAAACCTATTATACAGTTTCTGCCATTAACCTAGCACAAACTCATGCAGGTATACTTTCAAGATGGGCCTACTCTGAAGCATTTAAATGTTAGCACCATTTATTCTGCACAAAGAGTGAGTATTTGGAGGGAAAATAAGCCAAAAGAATCAACAAACATTAGTACTAATTGAATGAATTAATGAATTATGGTATGTATACTTTATCATTTTTAAGGCATTTTGGAAATGAGAACTACTTCATATCTGCAATGATGTTTCACCTCCTCATCCCGAGATTTCTCTGCATTTTTTTGCCCCAAGTCACTTAGCAACTAATTTTATTGTAGTGAATATCACATTTCCTCACTAAGGATTGAGCAAAGTTTTCATTCCCAGATACCCATACTATTCCAGCTCTGAAAACATTATTCTCCTTCTTATATTTAAATTAATTTACATCCTCTTTAACTTAAAATAGCAATAATGACATCTGAAAGTGAAAATTTATGCACCACCAGACATTATTAATTTATCTATTTTTTTTCATGTTACATTAATTACTGCTATGAACATACATATGATGCATATATAATAGTTACATCACAACATTTTGTATAGTCCATCATTTAGTTACCATTCAATGTTATTTTCAGATTCACCCCAGTCATTATAATTTAGTGTTGCATAAAAAATAGAATCTGAATCATATTAGACAAATTACAGCAACAGGTTTTACTTCACATATTTTTGCAAGTATTGATTTGGAAAAAGGTTCATATTCTTCCTATTAATTGTTACAAAATTCTGCATGCAACATAACCAGATCACTTCACAATCTTACATTATTATCTTAATTATTTTCAATAAAAAATAATTAGGCAATATTCTGAATAGCACGGGAAAGCATATTTTGTTAATTTTTTTCCCCATTCTGATATTTCTGATGTGAACACTGGCTGAATATTTATTCACTTTTGTTTTGGGGTTTTCTTTTCTTCAGTATGGAAATTTTCATGCTGATGAAGAAATTTGAAATCACTAAAAGACTTCCCTCGATTCATTTCCCTGAGATATAAGTAAAGTATATTTCATACTTATTTCATTGAATATTTACTCTATCAAAAATTATCTGCTGTTCCTCTAGAGACTTCTGCTCCTTTAAAAAATTTTCCTATCTGATTATCCTTGTAGGAGTTATTACTAACCTGTGTTTATTTTCTGGGCACTTAGGCTGAAGCTCAGCATAAATGTCCTCCAGGTCAACGTAGACAGAGTTCTTCTGAGTGTAATTTTTCTTGCCTAAATTAAAATAAAGGCATTTATCATAGATTACACTGACATAGAATTATACCCCTGTGTGGGTTTTCTCATTTCTTTAAACAATAATCTATGGATGTAGCCTATTCCATATACATTACATTTATATTGTGAGTTCCCTCATGATTTCTAAGGTTGGAATTCTGGCAGAAGGCTCTCACACATAGATGACATTTATAAGGTTTCTCTCCAGTGTGCATTATTTCATGTTGTCTGAGGATAAAATGTTAACTGAAGGATTTCCCACACAGACAGTATTCATAAAGTTTTTCTCCTGTGTGGCTTCCTCAGGTTGCCTGAGCACAGATTTATTGAAGACTTTCTCACTTACATGACATTTGTATGGCTTCTCTCAAGGGTGATTTTTTTTTCATCTTTTCTCACATTAGAAATCTGGCTGAAGTTTTTCCCACAAAGATGGTCTTCAGAAAGTTTCTCTCCAGTGTGAGTGTTCTCATGTTGTCTAAGCACAGAAGATTTAAGGAGGGTCTATCCCACATACGTGACATTTGTAAGGTTTCTCTCTTATGTGAGTATTCTCATGTTATCTAAGAGAAGAACTTTGTGTAAATATTTTTGCACATACATGACATTCATATTGTTTCTCTACAGTGTGAGTTTTCTAATGTTTTCCAAGGGAAGACCTTTGTCTAAAGTCTTTACTACATGCATGGTATTGTGTGGAGTCTCTCCAGTGTGAATTCTTTCAGGGTGTCTAATGTTGGAAGATTTCCTTAATGTTTTCCCACATATTTGACATCTGTATTTTTTTCTTCAGTGTGAGTTCTCACATGTGGCCTAAATTCAGAACATTTTCTGAAGGCTTTCCCACAGTGATGATAGTTACATGATTTAATTTTTGTGTGGATTTGATTACACTGATTAAAGGATAGCTGATCATTGGGGACTTTTTGAAATTATTCTCTGATATAGGGTTTCTTTCTCATATGAGATAACACATATTAAATCATTGTGGTTCTATGAATGAAATCTTCCCCCAAGACATTAAATTCTAGTTGATCCTACAGAGCACAAGAACTTTGTTGTTCAACGAGAAGAGACTGCTATAGTTTGCTCACAAATATTCTTTAATTTAATTCTCTATGTATGAGTTCTGGAATAATCATTCAGTAAGTCTCTAGATAAAAATTTTCACATGTTGCATTAACATGGTATGTTATTCTCTTGAACAGATTCTATCTTTTGTCTTCTCAAGTTCATAGCTATTTAATTACTTTGTAAGACTTTTATATATTTCAAAGACCAAGGATATGGTCATGATTTTTGAATTATTCTTTTATATGTTCTCATTTTATAATTTTGATGACAAATTAATTTTTCCCTAAAATTAAATTTCCAAAACCTTTGCTGGGAGAAGGTTCAATCACACCTTTAATTTCAGCCTGGTGATTGTTATGAATTCATGACTTTATTCCATTTTAAAATCTTCATTTGTATGACCTGGGTTCATACACATGAAATTTACCATTGACAAATGATGGATTAGGCCTACCTAAAGATATGTTGCATGGCTATAATTTCTTGCATTCAAGGTCACATTCCCCACCTGAAATAATTGGGGATCATGGAGGTTAGAAAGCAATGGCATGACATGTTTAAGGTGCTAAAAGAAAATGAAAAACTGCCAACCAATAAATCACTATCCAGCAAATTTGGATTTCAAAAATGAGGGAGAGTTAAAAATATTCAAACAGAAAAAGAATTTAAGAGAGTTTGTTAACAAGAGACATGACCTTCAAGAAATATTAAAGCAAGTGCTGCAGGATAAAAGAAAAAAAAAAAAAAACAGGAGAGACAGCATTGGAGAAGAGTATAGAAAGGAAAATTGTTAGTAGCAATAAGAAAAAGGATAAAATGATAAATAAATAAAAACAGAATATGACATAGATAAACTTAAAGAAAAAATGGCTAATGCAAGTATTGCCTTAATATTAAATTAATATTTTCATTAATATTAAATTTTAATGGATTAAACTCTCCAATAAAAAACACAGTTTGGAAGAATGGATAAGGAAATATGAACCATCTCTATGTTGTCTACAAGAAATTCATCTTAGATCCAGGTACTTAAGGAAGTTTACAGTGAAAGGTTGAAAAATGACTTTACATGCAAAAAAATAACCAGAAAAAGAGGCAGTGGTTAGACTAATATCAGACAAAATCTACACAAAACAGAAAACTATTGTAAGACACAAAGAAGGACCCTATATATTAATAAAAGGGATTATATATCAACAAGAAAGAACAATCAAATATTTATACAACTAACCAAAATATATGAGACAAACAATGAAAAAACTAAGAGGAGAAATAGATTCCTTTACAATTATAGTGGTAGACACTCATAAATCATTATGAACATTATATAGAACATCTTGAAGAAGGTTTATAAAGAATCAGAGACCTTGAAAAATACATTAGAGGATCTAGACCTAAGAGATATACAAAGAACATTACAGCCAATTACAGGATACGCTTTCTTCTTGAATGCATGTGGATCATTCTCCAGGACACCCCACATGCTAGGTCACAGAAAATGTCTCAATGAGTTTAGAAAGATTGAAATTATATGAGGTAATTTCCCTGACTACAATGGAAAGAAGCTGGAAATCAGTAAGGGGCAGGGAAGCAGATTAGGCAAAAGACACAGAAATTAGAAAACTCATTCTTAAACAAGTGGGTCAAGGAGGAAATTGCAAAGAAATCAATAATTACTTTGAAATGAATGAAAATGAGAATACAGCTATGAAAACCAATGAGATGCAGCTAATGAAGTGCTGAGAGGGAAATATATAGCCATAGATGCATATATTAAAAAAGAAGAAAGAGCTAAAACCAGAGACTTAAATGCAACTATTGAGGAACTACAAAAAGAACAACAAACAAAGCCTAAAGCAAGCAGAAAGATAGCTATAACAAAGATTGGAGCAGAACTAAATGAAATTGTGAATGAATAAAACATTAGAAATATTAAAACCAAAAGTTGATTCTTTGAAAAGATTAATCAAATTAACAAACCTTTAGCTAGACTAACAAAGAAAAAAGTAGGAAGATGCATATAAAAGGAGAGAGGGATATCACTACCAATCCCATAGAAATAGTGTATCATAAGAGGAAATTTTGAAAAATTGTATGCCAACATGATGGATAATTCAGATGAAATGGACAAATTTCTAGAAACACATTAGTAATCTATATTGACAAAAGAAGAAATTGATGACCTCAATAGACCAATCACAAGCAGAGGTTGAATTTGTCATGAAAAACTACCCAACCTCCCCAAAAAACCCAGGACCAGATGGCTTCAAGGTGAATTCTACCAATCATAGTGGAAAGAATTCACATCAGTCCTGCTTAACTTCTTCCAAAAAATAGAAGTGGTGGGAGCAGTACCTAACTTACTCTATTATGCAAATATCACCCTAATACCATATAAAGCCATATAAAGATGCCACAAAAAAAGAGAACTACAGATAAATCTCTCTAATGAATCTGGATGGTAAAATCCTCAACAAAATAATTGCTAATCATTTTCAACAACACATCAAATGAATTATACATCCTGATCAAGTGGGTTTTATCCCTGGTATGAAAGGATATTTCAAAATAAGAAAATAAATCAGTGTAATACACCACATTAAGAGTCCTCCAAAAAATCAC
Organism: Tolypeutes matacus; assembly: GCA_026826555.1. Classification (NCBI taxonomy): domain Eukaryota; kingdom Metazoa; phylum Chordata; class Mammalia; order Cingulata; family Chlamyphoridae; genus Tolypeutes; species Tolypeutes matacus. The sequence continues at coordinate 87,583 of JAKSZT010018452.1, forward strand.
ATAATCATCTCTATTGATGTAGAAAAAAGCATTTGACTAGGAATTACATCCTTTCTTGATATAAACACTTTTTTACTCTATTTTGTACATTTAATAATTGAAAACATAAATAATTAAAAACTAAAAAGTAAACACAGATGAATAAATATATACATTTCTCAATTAAATGTAATAGATACATGCAATTTTTTTAATCAAACAATATATTACACAATATATTTGAGTTCATAGCAATGCATTACAAAAGGATAAATACTGTATGAATGCAAAAACACTTTTAAAGACAAGAATAGAATGAAACTTCCTCAACACAATAAAGAGTAGATATGAAAAAACCCACAGCTAACAATACTCAGTGGTTAAATGTTAAAGGCTTTCCCTTCAAGATCTGTAACAAGACAAGGATGTTTACTGTCACTGCTTTTATTTAACATTGTGTTAGAAGTACTAGTTTGAGCACTTAGGCAAGAAAATGAAATAAAATTCATTCAAATTGGAAAGGAAAAAATAAATTTTACATTCTACAGATGACATGATCTTATCTGTGGAAAACCCAAAAAATCTACATCAAAGTTTCTAGAGTTTATATATGAGGCCAGTAAAATGGCTGGATATAAAATCAACAATCAGTAGTATTTCTGTACACTGATGAGCAATCTGAAGAGGAAATCAAGAAAAAAATTCCATTTACAATAGCACTAAAAAAATAAAATATCTAGGAAAATCTTAAAGATATAAAGTACTTGTACACTTAAAACTACACAGCATTGTTAAAGGAAAGTAAAGAAGACCTAAATTAATGGAAGCATATTCCATCTTCATGGACCAAAACACCAAATATCTTTAAGATACCTATCCTCTCCAAATTGATTTATATATTTAACACAATCCCAGTAAAAATTGCAAAGACATTTTTAACTGAATTGGAAAAGCCGATCATTAAATTTATTTGTAAGGGCAAGGGAACATAATAGCCAAAAATATATTGAAAAAGAAAAACAAAACTGGAAGATCAGTCTACCTGACTCTAAAACACAGTACAAAACTAAAGTGTTCAAAACTGCAAGGTATTGGCATAATGGTAGACATCCTGACCAATGGAACCAAATTGCAAGTTCTGATATAGATCCTTTCATATATTGTCAGCTGATAATCCACAAGGCAACCAAGCCCAGTCAACTGGGGACAGAATGAGCTCTTCAACAAGTGGTGCTGGAAGAACTGTATATGCATATCCAAAAGAATGAGGATCACCATCTCCTACCCTATATAAAAAATTAATTCAAGCTGGATCAAAGACCTGAGTATAAGAGCTAATAGCATAAAACTCCTAGGAGATAGTGTAGGGAAGCATCTACAAGATCATGTAGTAGGAAATGTTGTCATAAATTTTACACCCAAAGTGCAAGCAATGAAAAAAAAACAAACAAATGGACCTTGTAAAATTAAAACTTTTGTGCTTCAAAAAAGTGCAAAGGCAGACTACTCAATTGGAGAAATATTTGCAAACCACTTACCTCATAAGCGACTTATATCCAGCATAAGTAAAGAAATTCTACACCTTGAAAGTAAAAAGACAAACAACCTATTTCAAAAAATGGGCAAGAGATTTGAATAATGCTTTTTCAAAAAGAAAACAAAAATGGCTTAAAGCTTATGAACAGATGTTCCACATCACTCAGTATTAGAGAAATGCAAATTACCCCTACAATGAGATATCATCTCATCCTTATTAGACAGGCAGCTATTAAAAAAAAAAAACAACAACAGAGAACTGCAAGTATTGGAGAGAATGTGGAAGTAAGGGAAACTTCACCCACTGCTGTTCAGTATGTAGAATGGTGCAACCATTCTGAAGGACTGTTTGGCAATTCCTATGGAGATAACTATAGAAATGTCAAATTATCCAGCAATCCCACTACTATGAATATACCCAGAAGAATTGAAAGGAGGGACACAAGCACATATACCAAAGTTTATAGTGGCATTATTCACTATAGCTAAAAGTTGGAAGCTACTCAAGTGTTCATCAAGAGATGAATGGATAACCAAAATGTGATATATACATACAATGGAATATTACAATGCTGTAAGAAGGAATGAAGTATTGACACACATGAAAACATGGATGATTGAATCTTGAAGACCTGATTTTGAGTGAAGTAAGCCAGTCACTAAAGAACAAATATTGCATGATCTCACTGATAAGACTTAAGCATCTTGAACAGACTCACAGAGTTAGAGTTGGGAAGAAAGGTTATCAGCAGAGAAAGGGAGTTTAGTGTGGTAAGTTGGTGCTCAATACGAGCAAATACATGATAAGAAGGAAGGAGGTGGTTTGGCAGTGGGTGGGGTAAATAATGGTTGAAGGTACTGGAATGTGAGGGTGAGCAGGGTGAGGGAGTTGGGTTGGAATATCCAAGGAAGTTGGGGGAGAGCTGGAGGAAGGAACAGGTAAGCTCTGGGGATTTGTTAGTCTATGTTTGACACCACAATGGTGGGAATGTTCTCTTGGTAAATATGTAGGGGAGGTTTACTGATGCAGAGCATTGATAGTGGGGAAATAAGTGGGAAAGGGTGCACCTGGGGCATGCTTCTATGGAATATGAATGTTCATCTTCTTATAGTGTGTCATCTCAGTGGGTGAAGACCCACACAATAAATAAGAAAATATTAAACTCCCATCCTGCTACATTCTCAAATATAGGGGCAAGAATATCAAGTACATAGGCAGTACTTAATAAAAGAAACAGACCAGTATGTCAAGTCTTCAATGTTAATGCATGTAACTATAAACCTTATTGTTTAGTAATTTAAATTACTGGTTATACTTTCTGAGTGAAAGGAGAGGGAACAATGAGTGGAATATGGGGTATTTTGGGGACATTGGAATTGTTCTGCATCATCTTGCATTGATAGGTACAGGTCATTATACATTTTTTCAGAATCTATAAAAGTACACAGTGCAAAATGTATACCATAATAAAAACCATTGCCATGGTTAGTAGTAATGCTTTGATAGTTGTTCATAATTGTATCAAATGTACCATACTCATGTAGGATGTTATTGGTAAGGGAGGACATGGGGGGACAGGGGTATATGGGATTTCCCTATATATTCTATGTGACTTTTCTGTAACTTAAAGCTTATTAAGAGAAAATAAAACACTGGGGTAACATACAGAAGAAATTGTCTGTATGTATAAAAGATAATAGAGCTTAAAGTGGTGAAAGGCACAGTACAATTTTTAAAAATTTTTACATTTACTTTATTTTTATTTATTGTATTTCATTATTAATTTTTGGCTTTGTTTTTTGGGAGTTCTTGGATTGCAGAAGGGTTGCTATTGTGGGAGAGGAGGGTCACTGCTCTAGGTAATCAGCGGTGGCAGAATTTTTCGGGAGTGGTATACCTGTGGCGTGCCTCTATGGAACATGAATGTGTTAATGTGATCATGTGGGGTTGTCTTCGTGGGTGGAGATGCACACAATGAACAACAGAATATTGACTTCTCACCTGCAGAGTCCTGATATGTTCTGTAATAGAGTTTATGAATCTCTAGAGCACATGAGCAGTGCCTAGCACAGAAGGATAGACCAATATGCCAGGCACTTGATATTCATGCTTGTACTT
>JAKSZT010018473.1:1263-14275 GCA_026826555.1 Tolypeutes matacus
AGGTGGAGCTGCAACTCCTACCCTACAGCTCAATGGACTCATCCAAGTCACCTGGTGAGGAGACAACGATGGGAAATGGCCATCCCAGGGAATGGAGAGGGCCTGCATCTGCAGGCAGGATCATCCCACCCACCATATCCATGGGATATAAGCCCTCTCTCACTTGGAGTTGGAGTGGACATCACCATCCCAGTCGCCTCTGGATTGGGGGAAGAACTATGGACTAGAGTGGACTTGATGGTATTCTCTTGCTCACATATGGTGATTCTTGCAATGCAAGAAATTTTAACAATGAGGTGGAGCCAGTGGCCACTTGACAGTTTTTGGGTAGGGAGGGGATGAGCATTTGAAATACAGGGGCTTCTTTGGGAGTTGGAGGTTGTCCTGAGTACTGTTGTGGCAATGGATGTAGGCCATTTTAAATCAGCACACACCACTCAGAACTGAGTGGGAGAGAGTGTGGTCTACAGTGTGAACTGTGGTCTATGGTTGGTGGCAAGGCTCCAGGATGTGTAAGTTCATTGAGGTTGGTGGGCCACACTGTGGGAGATGTTTGTGTGGGATGTGGTGGGAGGTGTGGGAGGTGGGCAACATGGGAATCCCAGTGGGTTCCGTGTAATATTTTGGGTAATCTAAGCACTTCTTAAAATATATGTATATATATATAACATTTTTGTAAGCAAATACACATATATACATATATATTTATATATCATTTTGCAAATGTTAGTATGTATTGTGAGAATTTTGATTTTTACCCATAATAAAAAAAAAATTTTCCAACAAATAAAAGTCAAAAAAAAACAAAAAAAAAACAAATATATTGTGTAGCATATTGTATGATTAAAAAAAGAATTTATATGTATCCAGTACATTTAATTGAGAAATGTATGTTTTAATCAACTGTGTTTTTTTTTCTTTTTTAACATTTATATTTTCAATTATTAAAGGTACAAAAAAGTTTTCAAATTTTAAAAATATACTAATTTAACTGATTTTAGTGTGACAAGTCTCCTAACTTTATAGAAAGCAAGGTATACTACAAAACATGTTCATCTTTACTCCTAAAAGGGTGTTTAAATGAAACAGGAAATGATATTTAGTTGTGGTCTGCATAAAGTGTCATATGTCTAGTACATCTTAGGGCTGTTTTTTTTAAATTACACAGGAATTTTGTATTGCCTGGTTTAGTGAAAATGCAGTCAACTGTATTAAGGCATAGAATTCACATCAAGTTTTCTTGAGTTTTGTATATTATCTTGAAATATAAATCTAGACTTGAAGTTTAATGAACACATAGCAATATGTGCTTGCCGATAAATGGAAATGATTCACACGTTATAAAATACCACTTCAAACCTGAACAATACAGGAAACTTTCCCCAAGACTACCACTTTGCACATTCAGGGGACTTTCCACATTTTCTATTTGCTCCCTGGGATTGTGCAATATTATGGATGTCCACCTCACTCTTCATGTAACAACTTTATTAATGTTTTAGTGTTCAGCTGAAATAAATAAAACAGTCTATCTTCAATATGACCTCTTTCCTCTTTGCTCTTCTCTGCCTTTGATCACCTACATTGGAACCCTGAATTGCTTAAGATGTACTACTTAGATAACTTTTCTGTGCACTTAGAAAGTGAAAAATCTGTGGAACACTAATTTTGATTTCCCAAACAATAATTTAATACAAACACATAATAGCCTTCCATTAGAATAACCAAAAGAATTACTTTTTAAAAAGGGATTTGTATTCAGGAATTTATTGAAAGAAAGTGCTTTGCAGTCCTCAAAACTTTATGTCTGTTAGATTCTAGATGTTACCATCTACATCTGTGTAATGAGATTCCTCATAAAAATTTTGCATATATAAAGTAATATAAGACATTTATGAAATATAGTTCAGGGATCTATTAAATAATATTTAAAACATAGCATTTTTCCCTTTTTTTTATTATTGTAGGTAAAAATCAAAATTTTCACAATACAAACCAATATTTGTAAAATGATAATAACTATCTATGCATATATGTGCATTTGCTTACATAAATGTTATATATATATATTTTAAAGGATGCTTGGATTACATAAATGTTACACAAAAATTAAAGGGATTCCCATGTTCCCCACCTCCCACACCTCCCATAACATCCCACATAAACTTCTTTCATTAGTGTGGCACATCACCTGCAATACATATGTACTTCCTGGGGCTTTGCCACTAAGCATGGACCATAGTTCACATTGTAGACCACACTGTCTCCCTCACAGTTCTGCATGGTATATGCTGATGTAAAATGGCCTATATCTGTTGTAATGTCACTTGGGATAATTCCCAAGTCCTGAAAAAGACCCTGTATTACAACTGCGATTCCTTCCCTGCCCCAAAAGCATCTAGTGGCTACTGGCTCCACCTCACTGTTATAATTTCTTCCATTGCTTGAATCACAATATGTCTACAACAGAATACCATTAAAAGTCCACTCTAGTCCATAGCTCTTCCCCCAATCCTGAGGAGTCTGGGATGGTGTTGTCCACTCCACCTTCAAGTTAGAGTGGCTTATATTCCATGGATACAGTGGATGGGATTATCCTGCCTGCAGCTGCAGGGTCTCTCCATTCCCTGGGATGGCTGTTGTCCATCATCATCTCCTCACCAGGTGACTTTGGTGAGTGCATTGAGGCATAGCATTTTTTTTTGAACTCCAAAATGGTCTTTATTTAAAATCATATAATTTTGGCCCTTAAGTCTATTTCTAAGGATTTATTTTAAAGAAAAACCTGGAAATGATGTTTTATATGTATAATTTATTTCATTGGACTTGTTCATAATATGAAGAATTATACATAAACAATAGTATGGATGAAATAAATTAATAAGCATCAATAGAAAAAACACAATGCCTTTATTTATATTTTATATATAATTGTGGTTTGTATTTCCACATATTGATTAAAATTTAAAATCTGAATGTATATACATGAAAAAGTGCTTATCTCTAGGAATTGTGCTTAAAGTTATATTTTTCTATAGTGTAAACAAAACTTATGTTGTCTCAACTTATGTGTTCATGTATGTGGGGGGAGGTAGCCCATTTTTTATAATGGATCAGCCAGTGTGTGAATATAGGGGTGCCCTGAACATGCCAGCAGGGATGTTATTTGTCCTGAATGGAATATTGAGGGACAAAAGAAATCAAAAGGAAAAGAATTGATTGCACTTACCCTGTGGCCATTGTTATGGATGGGTAGATATGCTACCAATGTCCAATTAAAAGGAGAAGTTGAATCAAAGAGATTAGAAGAGGCTTTAGATCTAGATAAGGATTTTAAGTTAGCGTGTTCCAAAACCACTGATGTATTAGCAAAAAAAAGGTGTAAACTATAGAAGTACAGTTAGAAGTAATGTACCTAAAGATGAGAAAATGCATGGACTAAGGATGCCCTGATAGTAGGTCTGAGTGGTTATCCAGAGGGAAGGCTGGGATATGAATGTGTGGGATCCCTGGGGAGTGCAAAAAAAGTATTATGGGAGGAGGAAATTGAAATTGAAGACTAGTCTAAACAAGCAAGGCTATTAATAACTACAAAAATGAAAGCAATCAGAGATTGTGATGACCATTGGAAATGCATCCCTGCTCAGAAGCATTCAGTAATTAAGGATTACACTTCATTTAGAATTAGTAGAATTAACAGAAAAAGGTTCAACAAAAGAGCTGAGAGAGCATTGTGGCTTGGTTCAAGATTACAGGATGTAGGGGGAGACATTATTCTTTCAGGAGTAGAAATGGCAAAAATGGCTAGCATAACTAAACAACTCTCTATTCATCACCATATTTACCAGGCATGGGAAAGACCAGATGGTATTCTGAGTTTATTAGTATAGTGCATTATAACTGCAAAATTGGCCTGGCCTAATGAAGGAATATGCTGTCCACAATAGGCATATTGTCATCTATGGAAGAATTACAATATATAGTCAGAGAATTAGAAATGAAGCATGCCACATACACTGAACACATTTATGACTTGATGATGAACTGTTTATGACTGGTATGAAGGATAAAATCCTCCAAACTGCACCTCCATCTTGGTATGGGACATTAGTAGCTATTCTCAGCCTACTAGTCCTTCAGGTTATTCACAGGCAATAGAAGACTTACATGAGACAGAAAGAATATGGTTGAAAGGGACAAGGAAAGTAACCAAAGTGATCTCAAAAGGGAAGGTAGAGGGGCCTGTAGGTGTAACCCATAAATAATTATGCTGATTTAATTGCCACAGTTATAGCAATAGAAAAAGTAGATAAATAACTTAATGCTATATTAATAGAACTCTGGCAAAAGTCCTACTAATTTTGCAAAAGCTGCTTAAGGAGAAAAGATATCAGCCACAGTCTACATCTAAATCTGTGCCAACAGTTTTCACTCTCACAGAATCCCTCAAGGAAAGTAAATCTGGTATAAGTGGATAGATACACCTTACTCTTGAAGACTAGTGCTGGGGACATGGTTGCCTGCAAATACAAGTTACAGTAGGTGATCAGAGGCCTCATGTAGAGCTAGTTATCCGCTGGTCTGCAACAAGCTATTCACACAATTTAGGCCATATTGAAAAGAGTACACACTTATCTATGGGAATCCCTGGAGATTAAATGGTCCCTTAAAGATGATAGAAGGGTTTGGGGGAAAAGCCATAACAATAGTGCAAAATGTCCTAACATTACAAATCAGGTACCTTATCTGCTTAAAGTAAATTGTATGTATTTCTCCCATTCCTGAATATATGGCAAGGGTTGATGTTTTCAAGACTTAGATTTTACTACCAATAGTGGTGAATTTTGCCTTTCCATCCACATGGTGAAATCAATTATATGGGGTGCTCTTCATTGTTCCCTGTGCATCTACCTCCACCCAGGAGCATCACCCATACCAAACAAAATTGTTTCCCAGGTAGACATGCTTAAGTCAGTGAAACATTACAAGAACTGGCCAATGTGGGGATCATGTGACTAGCAAAGAGCCCATTTAATAGTCCTGATGGATAGTGAGAAAATCTTTTGGTAGCTGGAGAATGACAGCCTGTTATTTAGAATTGAATAAGGTGGTTCCTCCTGTTCATGCAACACTGCCTAATGTTGTATTGTTCAAGCTTCTCAATTACTTATCAGCCCAGTTTGAGAGTTACAGTATGTATTAGACTTAGCTAATGCCTTTTTCAGTATCTCACTATCTGAAGATAGCCAAGATCAATTTTTATTTACTTGGGGAGGGCAGTAGTGGAATTTCCACAAGGCACCACAAGGGTACCATCATAGCCTCACCATCTGTCATGGAATGGTAGCAGCTGATCTAGCTGTTATTCCCAGGGAAGAGCTGGGAAAAGCCACCAAATATTGCTGTGTTTCACTACATTGATGATAATATGCTTACTTCTGATAGTATTGCAACTCTAAGAAAGGTGGCACTGACATTACAGTGCCAGTTTTAAATTTTATTTTTACAGAAGTTTTAGATTACATAAATGTTATATTGAAAATACAGGGCAGTTCCCATATACCTCATTCCTTCCTCCTCCCACATTTTCCCAATTAACAACATCTTTCATTAATGTGGCACATTTATTATAATTGATGTACAAATATTGAAGCATTGCTACTAACCATGGTCAATAGTTTACATTACAAGTTACACTTTGCAACACACAATTTTATAGGTTTTGACAAAATGTATAATGGCCTGTATCTGTCATTGCAATGTCATGCAGAACAATTCCAACATCCCAAAATGTCCCATGTTATACCTATTCTTCCCTCTCCCTCCCCTCAGAACCTCTGGTACCCACTGTCTTTATATCAATGTTACATGTTCTTCTATTGATAGAATAATAATTATTCTACTTTAGTCCACAGTTGCATTTCCCTCCTTATATTTGTTGATTCTTCAGTGTTGAAGATTTGGGGATGGTGATGCCCACTCTGTTTCTGATGAGGGGGCTTAGATCTCATTGGGCAAATGGATGGAACTGTCTTCCTTGCAGTTGTAGATACTCTCTGTATTATTGGGATGAATATTGAGTGAGCCAAGGATGGACCATCGATAATGTCAAGATCCAGTGGCCTGGACAGTCTGTAAAATTCCTATAGGTGGTTTGGTTGGGTAGGAGAAAGGTCATTCCAGCTGCAGTTATAAAGTAAAAATGTGTCCAATTCCCTGTACTGTAAAGAAAATGCAAGCCTTTATAGGTTTATTAAATTACTGGAGATCCTTTGAATCCACTTTATCTCAGGTACTTAACCCATTTTATCGATTAATAAAAAGGAGAGCTCAGTAGTGTTGGGACCCTGAGGCTGAGCAGGAATTCTGATAAGTAAAGTTAGCTGTGAAAGAGATCCAATCTTTAGGTACTTTCATAGCATGGAAAGCATGTGTGATGTTTAGGCTAATGCATCAACTTGGCCAGGTAATTGTGTCCAGGTGTTTGGTCCAGCAAACACTGGGCTAGTTGTAATACAAGAGCATTTATGCACCTCAATCACCAGTGAGTTTACTGCATGGATGGCTGATTACATCTGCATTAATCAGGGAGATTGCATCAGCAATGGATGACACTTTTATCCAATCAGATGAATGCCTTAAAAGGGGAAGTGTTTTCAACATTCGGAGAGAATTTCCTAGCTTGTCTTTACACAGCCAACCTCTTCCAAAAACTCATCAAGGATCTTTCATTGGACTTTCCTCGGAGCCCCTGGTTTGCAGACTGCCTGTGGAACCTGGACTTGTGTACCCCACTGTTGCATGAGAGATTCATAAAATCACATATTATTGACAGGTATCTCCTGTTGATTCTGTTTTCCAAGAAAACCCTGATGAATAAAGCTTGGTACCGGGAGTGGTTCTTGAGGAACAGAGTCTTAAACATGGGATGTCTGAGGTGGTTCTGCAAGTTTTGCAATTTGCTTTCTACTCCAGTTGGATACAAGGATACTAATGACTCCCTTTCCAATAATGAAGCAGTTGCTCACAGTCCATGGCATGAGCTGGCAATAGAGATATACAAAATAGCATCACTAGGTTCCCCTACTTCCATGCTTATAAGATGCAAGAATCTGAAGGAGAGTGTACTCAAAACGTAAATTATACATTTTCAAAATGTATAATGATATTGGCTGGCTCCTCCTAGATACTCTGGATACAGTTATGAAAGAAAGAGATGAGTTAAAGTCTTAAATTTGAAACCTAAATGCTACATGAATGATGTAAAAGTGGCTATGTGTGCCCTGAAAGAAAATCTTGTCTCCTGTAGCAATAGACTTGAGATATCTGAGAATCAAACCCAAAATCTCATTGTATGAGTAGCAGAATTACAGAGGAAACTAAAATCTCAAACCTACAGGGTGTCCGCAATTAAAGTGAAGGCATTGATTGGAAAAGAGTGGAACCCTAAGGTTTGGGGTGGAGATATATGGGATGATGATAATATTACTGGGGACATTGGAAACCTAAATACTGCTGAGACTTTATCAGATAAATCTGCTTTGGCCTGCCCTGTGGAGACCACACCTTGTCAACCTTGTATCATCCAGCCTTCAGCCTGCCCCAGGGAGTCTGGACCCCCACCCAACCCTGAGGCAGGTACCAGCCAAACTCTAGCATGCACTGTCCTACCTCCAGTCTGCCCTAAGAAATCCACCTTCTAACCCCTGCCAGAAGAGATTAATTCTGTCTCACCAGAAGAAAATGCAAAAGGAATGCCCTTAGGTCAGTAGCTTGCAAGACATTTCTAATCCTCCTCCTTACCCACCCCCACCACCCCTCTTGTCTTTGAGATCTATTAGTACACTAAAATCACAACAATCCCCCAAAGGTGAAATACAGAGGGTGACCCATTAGGAAGTACAGTATACTCTGAAAGAACTGCATGAGTTTTTCAACTTATATAGACAGAAATCTGGGGAATATGTGTGGGAATGGCTACTAAGGGTATGGGACAATGGTGGAAGAAATATAAAGTTGGATAATGGTGAATTTTTTTATATGGGCCCACTAAGCAGAAATTCAGGATTCAACACTGTAGCTTGAGTGGTTAGAAAGGACTCTAACAGTTTGTTTGGGTGGCTGACTGAAACACGGACCAAAAGATGGCCTGGCATGTCTGAAGATGAGATGCCTGATTTGCACTGGTATACAGTAGATGAGGGGATTCAAAGGCTTAGAAAGATTTGAATGCTAGAATGGATTTACCATTTGAGACCTCCCGACCCACCCCAGGAATGTCCAGAGGACACACCTTAACCAGGACTGTGAGGAATATATTTATAAGACTAACCCCATCTTCTCTGAAGACCTCTATGTTTGCTCTTCTCTGTAGTCCAGATATTACTGTAGGGAGGGCTGAAATGGAATTAAAATCCTTAAATATTATGGGGATGATTGGATCTCAGGTGGATAAAAGCCAAATGTAAGCAGTTAATCATCAAAGGCAAGGTGGGCATGGCTAATGCAATGAAGGCAGATTCAATGCAGCATTCAGAATAGTCTGAGTTGCATGGAGTTATGGCATTGGCTAAAAAATCATGGGGTACCTAGAAGTGAAATATGTGGGCAGTCTACAAAATTTCACCTGGATCTATACAAGCAGAAGATTTCTTGGTTGAGTAAACAAAACCCTAACTCAAATTACAGATGCAGAGAATCACAGCCCCTTAATCAGTTGCCAGACTTGAGACAGTTTACAGACCCAGAGCCCCTTGAATGAGGAGAAGTCCAGGTCCCCTTGGGGAAGGATCCTGTTAAACTACCAAAAATTTATACTGTTAATCTTCCTCCCACCTTTCCCCAGGGAGACCTACAACCTTTTGCCAGAGTAACTGTGCATTGGGGAAAAGGAAATGATCAGACATTTTGGGTATTATTAGACACTGGCTCAGAAGTGACATCAATTCCAGGAGTCCCAAAATGTCACTGTGGTCCACCAGTCAGAGTAGGGATTTATGGAGGTCAGGTGATTGGTGTAGTTTTAGATCAGGTCCATCTCACAGTGTGCCCAGTGGGTCCCTGGACCCATTCTATGGTTATTTCTCCAGTTCTAGAATGCATAATTGGAATAGACATACTCAGTAAATGGCAGAATCCCCACATAGTATCCTGATTTATGGAGTGAGGGATATTATGGTTGGAAAGGCCAAGTGGAAGCCTCTAGAACTGCCCTAGCCTAGCAAAGTAGTAAATCAAAGGCAATACTGGATTCCTGGAGGTACTGTAGAAATTAGTGCCCCTATCAAGGATTTGAAGGCTGCAGGGGTGGTGATTCCCACCACATCCCCATTCAACTCTCCTATTTGGTCTGTGCAGAAAACAGATGGAACTTGGAGGATGACAGTAGATTATTGTAAGCTTAACCAGGTGGTGACTCCAGTTGCAGTTGCTGTCCCAGATGTGGTGTCATTGCTTGAGCAAATCAACACTTCCCCTGGTAAATGGTATGCAGCTGTTGATCTGGCAAATGCTTTTTTCTCAATTACCATTAGTAAAGACCACCAGAAACAGTTTGCTTTCAGCTGACAAGGCCAGCAGTATACCTTCACTATCCTGCCTCAGAGATATATCAACTCTCCAGCCCTATGTCATAATATTGTACACAGGGACCTTGATCATCTCTCCCTTCCACGAGACATCACACTGGTCCATTATATTGATGATATCATGTTGATAGGACCTACTGAGCAAAAGTAGCAAAGACTCTAGATTTATTGGTAAGGCATTTGTGTGAGAGAAGATGGGAGATAAATCCAACAAAAATACAGGGTCCTTCCATCTCAGTGAAATTTCTAGGTGTCCAGTGTTGTGGGGCATGTCGAGATATCCCTTCTAAAGTAAAGGATAAGCTGCTGCATCTTGCCCAGGCTATGACCAAAAAAAAACAGGCACAGCACTTAGTTGGCCTCTTTGAATTTTGGAGACAACACATTCCTCATTTGGGTGTACTACTTTCAGTGGCAAATGTTGTCTAGAGACTTTGGCAGGCCCCTCTAGGGGAATAACAACACAGATACTTAGGATTTTGGAACAAAGCCTTGCCATCCTCTGCAGATAACAACTCCCTTTTTGAGAAACAGCTTTTGGCTTGCTACTAGGCCTTCAGGGAGACTGAACGCTTAACCATGGGCCATCAAGTTACCTTGAGACCTGAGTTGCCTATCATGAGCTGGGTATTGTCTGATCCACCAAACCATAAAGTTGAGCATGCACAGCAGCACTCCACAATCAAGTTGAGGTGGTATATATGAGATAGGGCTTGAGTGTGTCCTGAAGGCACAAGTAAGTTACATGAAGAAGTAGCCCAAATGCCCATAGTCACCACCTCTGCCAAGATACCTTCTCTTCCCCATCCCACAGCTTGGCCTCTTGGGGAGTCCCTTACAATCAATTGACTGAGGATGAGAAAACACAGGCATGGTTTATAGATGGTTCTGCACAATATGCAGGTACCACCCGAAAGTGGACATCTGTAGCACTGCTGCCCTTTTCTGGGACTTCCTTGAAGGATAGCATGAGCGCAAATCCTCCCAGTGGGCAGAATTTCGAGCAGTGCACCTAGTTGTTCATTTTGCTTGGAAGAAGAAATGGCCAGAGGTGCATTTGTACACTGATTCATGATCTGTTGGCTGGATGGCCAGGGACTTGGAAGGAACATGAGTGGAAAATTGGTGACAAGGAGGTCTGGAGAAGAAGTATGCGGATTGGCCTTTCTGAGTGGGCAAAAAACATGAATATATTTGTGTCCCATGTGAATCTTCACTAGAGGGTGACTTCAGCAGATGAAAACTTCAATAATCAAGTGGAAAAGATGACCTGCTCTCTGGATAATGCTCAGCCTCTTTCCCCAGACACTCCTGTCATTGCCCAATGGGCTCATGAAAAAAATGGTCATGGATGTAGGGATGGAGGTTATGCATGAGCTCAGCAACATGGACTACCCCTCACCAAGGCTGACTTGGCTACAGCCACTGCTGAATGCCCAATCTGCCAGCAGCAGAGACCCAAACTCAGCACTCAATATGGCACCATTCCACCATTCCACAAAGTGGTCTGCCCACTACCTGGTGGCAGGTTGACTACCTTGGACCACTTCCACCATGGAAGGAGCAGCAGTTTGTTTTAACTGGAATAGAAACATACTCTGGATATGGGTTTGCATTTCCTATGTGCAATGCTTCTTCCAAAACTACCATCTGTGGACTTACCGCATATCTTATCTACTGCCATGGCATTCCACACATCATTGCTTCTGATCAAGGAACCCACTTCACAACAAATGATGCATGGGAATTGGCACATGCCCATGGAATTCACTGGTCTTATCATGTTCCCCATCACCCCGAAGCAGCTGGATTAATAGAACAGTGGAATGGCCTTTTGAAGACTCAATTATGACACCAACTAGGTGGCAATACCTTGCAGGGCTGGGGCAATGTGTATGCTCTAAATCAGCATCCACTATATGATGCTGTTTCTCCCATAACCAGGATTTATGGGTCCAGGAATCAAGGTGTGGAAATGGGAGTGGAACCATTCACTATAACCCTTAGTGACTCACTAGGAAAATTTTTGCTTCCTGTCCTGCAAACTTAAACTCCACTGGTCTACAGGTTTAGTCCCAAAAGGAGGAGTGCTATCACCAAGGAACACAACAATGATTCAATGGAACTGGAAATTCAGACTGACACCTGGCCACTTTTGGCTCTTCTTACCTGTGAATCAACAGGCAAAGACAGGAATTACTGTACTGACTGGGTGATTGATCATGACTATCAAGGGGAAATAGGACTACATCTACATAATGGGGGTAAAAAAGAGTTTGTCTGGAATGCAGGAGATCCTCTAGGGCTTCTCCTAGTACTGCCATGCCCTGTGATTAAAGTCAATGGGAAATTGCAACAAACCAACACAAGTAGGACTAAAAATGGCCCAGAATCTTCAGGAATGAAAGTATGGTTCATCCCACCAGGCAAAAAACATGGCCAGCTGACATGCTTGCTGGGGGTAACAGGAAAATGGAATGGGTAGCAGAAGAAGGTAATGATAAATAAGAACTTTGACCACATGACTATTTACAAAAAGAGTACTGTAATAGTTATGAACTCTTCTTACTTGTTGTTTATTTTTTTTTATTATGGGTAAAAATCAAAATTCTCACAATACATACAAACATTTGCAAAATGATATATAAATATATATGCATATATGTGTATTTGCTTACAAAAATGTTATTTATATATATATATATACATATATTTTAAGAGGTGCTTAGATTACCCAAAATATTACATGGAACCCACTGGGATTCCCATGTTGCCCACCTCCCACACCTCGCACCACAATCCCACACAAACATCTCCCACAGTGTGGCCCACCACCCTCAATGAACTTACATATCCTGGAGCCTTGCCACCAACCATAGACCACAGTTCACACTGTAGACCACACTCTCTCCCACTCAGTTCTGAGTGATGTGTGCTGATTTAAAATGGCCTACATCCGTTGCCACAACAGTACTCAGGATAACCTCCAACTCCCAAAGAAGCCCCTGTATTTCAACTGCACATCCCCTCCCTACCCCAAAAGTGTCAAGTGGCCACTGGCTCCACCTCATTGTTATAATTTCTTCATTGCTAGAATCACCATATGTGAATAATAGAATACCATCAAGTCCACTCTAGTCCATAGTTCTTCCCCCAATCCTGAGGGAACTGGGATGGTGATTTCCAATCCAACTCCAAGTGAGAGAGGGCATATATCCCATGGATATGGTGGGTGGGATGATCCTGCCTTCACATGCAGGCCATCTCCATTCCCTGGCATGGCCATTGCCCATCATTGTCTCCTCACCAGGTGACTTGAATGAGTCCATTGAGCTGTAGGGTAGGAGTTGCAGCTCCACTGAGATTTCATGCACACCAGGCACATAGGTAGGTGGGAGGCTCCAGTCTCTGGAAGTATACCTAAA
>JAKSZT010018473.1:19275-32363 GCA_026826555.1 Tolypeutes matacus
TTTTTGGCTATTGTTAGCTTGTAAAATGGTTTTCCAGCCATTCACTTTCAGCCTCCTTGAATCCCTGGGTCGAAGGTGGGTTTCTTGTAGACAGCATATAGATGGATCATATTTTCTTATCCATTCTGCCAATCTGTGTCTTTTGATTGGTGAATTTAATCCATTAACATTCAGTGTTATTACTCGTAATGAATTTCTTACTTCAGTCATTTTTTCTTTGGGTTAATGTATGTCATATGTTGTTTTGTTTCTCTTTTTGAGTTTTCACTTGTTTTTAAACTCTCCTCCAACTCTCTCTCCTTGTTTTTTCCTTTCAACTTGTAGAGATTTCTTTAGTATTTCTTGAAGTGCTGGTTTCTTCTTGACATACTCTCTTAATTGCTGTTTATCTGTGAATATTTTGAACTCTCCATCATTTTTGAATGCCAGTTTTGCTGGATACAGAATTCGTGGCTGGAAGTTTTTTTCTTTTACTGTTTTGACTATGTCATACCACTGTCTTCTTGCCTCCATAGTTTCAGCTGAGAAATCAGCACTTAATCTTATTGTGCTTCCCTTGTATGTGATGGTTCTGTTTTGTCTTGCTGCCTTGAATATTTTCTCTTTGTCTTGAGCATTGGAAAATTTAACAAGTATATGTATTGGAGTTGGCCTGTTGGGATTTATTCTATTTGGGGTGCGCTCTGCTTCTTGGATCTGCACATCCATCTCTCTCAATAGTGTTGGGAAGTTTTCAGCCATAACTTCCTTCAACACTCCTTCTGTTCCCTTTCCCTTCTCTTCTCCTTCTGGGATGCCCATAATGCGTATGTTTATGCATCTTGCATTATCGGTTAATTCCCTGAGACCGTACTGGATTTTTTCTATCTTTTTGTCTATCTTTTCTACAATCTCTTTGATTTCAACTGTATTGTCTTCCATATCACTAATTCTTTCCTTTGCCTGTTCAATTCTGCTGCCATGAGAGTCCAGCGTCTTTTTCATTTCTTGACTTGTGTCTTTGTTCGCCATCATATCCATTCCTTTTTAAGTGTGTTAGCTATTTCTTCAGTAGTTCTCCCAGTGTCTTCTTTATATCCTTAATCTCTTCCTTCAGTTCTTTAAGTTGGTCCATGATATTTGTTTGGATAGCTTTGATTAGTTGTTCGATGTACTGCATTGCTTCCTGGTTTTTATTTTGTGCACTGGACTGGTCCATGATTTCCAGTTTCTCAGAGTCATTTGTATTTTTCTGTTGCCCTCTGGTCATCATATTATCTTGATGGGTTTGTTCAGTTGATTAGCTTTTCTCTTTGCTCTAGAATTTTATATAGCTTTTGGTTCTACATGTGAGTTAAGTTTTCTCTTTGGCAGTTTTTCTTCTTATTTTATTTCCTTGCTTCTTTCTTATGTTCCCTTGAATGCAAAAGGTTATGTCCAGAGTAATCAAAAGATGTAAGGAAGGCAGAAGGATAATAGAAATATTGATAAAAGTTAGAAGTAGGGCAAAATGAGACTTAATGAGATGAATATTTAACTTGTGTAGGCAGTATAGAGTACTAGGAAAAAATATGGAGTTCCTACAATGGACTTGGAAAACAAATGGAGGAATATATATATAGTGATTTAGAAGGCTAGAATTATGAGGAGGGAGAGAAATAGTAGAGAAAGGTCTGAAAGGAAAAAGTTAATACTAATAAAAAAAAAACAAAAAAGAAGAAGAAGAAAACAAAATAGATGGGATAGAAATTGACACCCTTAAGTTGTGGGCCTATTAAAAAATGTTGTCTCTAAGAGCCACAACAGTAAACAGAAGGCAGAAAGATGCAGGAAGGATAAGCGATAGTTTGTAATACAGAATCAATATATACAGCGAGTGGGAAATTCCTGAATAAGAAGCCCAGCAAAGACGTGACCAGCTGGCAGCACCTATTTAAAAAAACAAAAATAGAAGGAAAAAGGAAGGGGGGAGGAAAATGGGAATAATAGCAATAGACCAGAAAGTTACAGAGAGAAACCAAAGATCCACACAGGCAAGCAGTCAAACAGAGCTAAGGGGGATCAATGATTCCCCTAGGGTCCACGTGGATCCTTCCTGCCTACTTGTGTTTATCAATGAATTTCCCCACAGGATTCTATATGCAGGTCCTGAAGCAGCTTTTAGTTATTAAACTAAATTAAAAAGAATTTATTTTACATTTGTTCAAGTGACCTCACTTTTTTTTTTTTTTTTAGCCAAATGCAGGGCCCAAAATAATTCCTCCTCTAGACCAACCCCCTTATGGAAGGGACCCTAGCTGGGCCCATGGAAATTAATCAAGCACGTCCCACTTTCCGGACTCCCCAGGTTAGCTGAAGCTCTGATGTTAGTCAGTGAGGAGTGCTAAAGATGGCGGATTCCACCCCTTCTGGTGCCGAGCTCCAGCGTCAGCGGGGTGCTCAGTAAATCAGTTTGAGTGCAGATTCGCGTCTGCTCTCAGCCTGATGCTGCTTCAGGTCGGCTTATCTGCTCCCCAAGCTATGGGGCGGTGCAGGCAGCCAGATCAATGTCTAAAAATATAAAATACCCTTCCCTGTCTTCCAACCGAACCCTCCCTTTTTTGACAGTGTCCCTTCCTCCTGGCTCCGCAGCCGCCTGGGTCTTATCCCTGGGTGGCTAGGGAAATCAGCTCCGTTCCCCGACCAAAATCCCCCCTCCTGTTCACCGGGTGCTGATTAGCTCGTTTGCCCTGTTCACACAAGGTCCAAGGGGCGCCAGGCAGCCAGATCCCCAGAAAATAAAACTTTTTCGCCCCGCCTGCAGCTCCAAACGGCCATTTTTTTTCCCCTAACCATGGGGCTCAGCTGCCTGTGCCAACCTCCACCGGCAGCCTCAAAACTCACGAATCTCCACCATTTGTTCCACGCCGCCGATCCGCACAGATAGATGTCCCAAGCTTCTCACTCCACGCGTGCACAGCACAGACCCCCGGTTAGGACCCCGTCCACAATCCTCCTTGCTCTGGGAGCTTGCAGTGTGCGCCCTCCTACACTAATGCCATCTTGCCTTCTCCTTCCATGTTGTTTTGAGCATGATTGTATATGTATACCCAAATGAATTTCTTTGTTTTCTTCCCCAACCTTTTCCCCTATCATATGAAAAGTTGCATTAATTTCATGTCATAATATTTAAGGATGTCAAGTTTAAGAATGAATATTCCCCAAGGACTTGCACCCTATTCTGTAGGGAATTAAGGTGTTTCTGGTTGTATGCAGGTGACTTGAACATTGTTAGGTGCAAATATTTATGTTTGCTTATCTGTTATTGTTTTACTTAGAGACTAAGTGTGGTTTAAGGTAATGTGTATGGTTGCCAAGTTGACAACAGGTGGACTGTGATGGTGAAGTTAATGTGTCAACCCAGCCAGGTAATTGTGTCCAGGTGTTTGGTCCTGCAAGCACTGGGCTAATTGTAAAACAAGAGCATTTATGGACTTTGATTATCAGTGAGTTTACTGCATGGATGCTGATTATATCTGCATTAATCAGGGAGATTGCATCAGCAACAGATGATGCTTTTATCCAATCAGATGAATGCCTTAAAAGAGAAAGAGATTTCAACATTCAGAAAGAATTTCCCAGCTTGTCTCTGGACAGCCACCTTCTCCCAAAAACTCATCAATGACCTTTCATCAGAGCTCCTAGTTTGCAACCTGCCTGTGGAACCTGGACTTGTGCATCCCCAAGGTTGTGTGAGAGACTCTTATAAATCTCATATTATTGACAAATATCTCCTGTTGATTCTGTTTCCTGAGAGAACCCTGACTAATACAGCATTTGAATTGGATGTTGCCAGTTACCCAGAAGGTTTGGGTGGGGCCTATGGCAAAAACAAAATAAGAAGTATATAGTGCTCAGGTTCTGGAGCCAGTTATGGAAAAGAACAGAAGAATGATATAGATCTATTGAAAAGCAAATATTAACAGTATATCTTGCTCTTATGCAAACTAAACCTACAACAATGACTGCCAATAACTGTGTGAATCTCATTGACAATAAGTGGGAGGTGTAAAAGACACTTGCATTTGGCCTAAAAATGCATGTGCACAGTCTAGTACACTACAAAAGTTGCATGCTTATTTGCAACAATGGAGTTCTTTCCATACTAGCCCATTATTTGAAGATTTACATAAATTATTTGGGCCAGTTAACTATGTAGTGAATCTGTACTTGTTTACACCATCCATGCCAGCAAAAGAGAAAATAGCATCAATAAGAGATGATGGTTGTTGTCCATCATTTCCTTGTTAGTTGTCCTGGGTGAGTCTAATGTGTGGGAGCTGTCTGAAGCAGGGCATATGGGGATCCCCTACATTTTTTGGTAACATTTATTTAATTTTTTTTTAATTAAAAAAATAAAATAAAATAATAAATGTTATGGGATAAAAAAAACACAAAAAAAAACAATGGTGTAGTAGTCCCAAAAGAAGATGCTTGGTGTTTTACTTTCCTAGGGTGCTTAAAGCAATACCATGAAATGGTTCTGCTTAAGCAATGGGAATTTATTCACTTATAAGCCTACAGTTTTGAGTCTAAGACAAATGTCCAAGTCAAGTCATCATCAGGGGAATGCTTTTTTTTCCTGAAGACTTGTTGCTGGTGTTCCTTGGTCCCTCTGCTACATGGCAAGACAAAGGGCAATATCTGCTGGTCTTTCCCTTCTCTTCTGCATTTCATTGATTTCAGCTTCTTGCTTCCATAACTTTCTCTTTCTCTTCTTCTTTGTGTTTATTCTATTTATAAAAGACTCCAATAAGAGGATGAAAATGTGGGTCAATGAATCACTGATGTAGTCTCATCAAAAGGCCCTATGTACAATAGGCTTATACCCACAGGAATAGATTAGATTTAATAAAATGTTTTTTCTAGTGTACATATAGTTTCAAATCACCACACATGGTATACTCATGCTTCCTTTGGAGAGCAGCCCCCAAGATGGTGAGTGATATCAGTTCAAATATCTATGGACACCACATGGATGGTTGAAGGAGAACTTCATAGTCATCAGTGGACTGAACTATGAGCCATCTGGATTGTTTTAATCTACAAACCTATGCCACTTTCCATATACACCAAAGCTGGGCCCCGAATCATGGTCTGACTCGCTCAAGGCACAGTGGCACACCTTACATACTTTATCTATAATAGTTGAAAGAACCCCCAACTCCTCTTTATTTCTTTTTTTTCCCCATCACTCACCAGTCTAACAATGTCAAAATGTTTTAACAAAAATATTGATACAAGTTTGTATGCTATGGATTTCAAGATAGTAAAAAAAAAAAATAGTCAAATCTGATTTTATTTCTAAAAATAAAATTTTTGATTTTTAAAAATTTAAAATCTTCACACACTGATGTACTTTTTTCTCAGCCACCTCTCCTCCTGTGACCTCTGCAATTCCACAGCAATTGGACTCAAGATGCTAATGGACCTCTTTGCTAAAAACAAATCAGTTCCTTTCTCTGCTTGTGTCTTTCAATTCTTCATCTTTTGTATCTTTTCAGATGCTGATTGTCTACTGCTGGCTGTGATGGCCTTTGATAGGTGCAAGGCCATTAGAACCCCTTGGTCTATAAAGTCAACAAGTTCAGCAGGGTGTGCTTCATGCTCATGACTGGGGTTTACCTGGTGGGAATGGTGGATGCATTGGCACCTACAATATTAGCATTCTGCTTGTGTTTCTGTGGGTCATATGAGATTAATTGTTTCTTCTGTGATTTACCTCCTCTTCTACTGCTATCTTGCTCAGATACACAGGTCAATGAATTAGTGATATTCACCCTTTGGCTTCATTGAACAGAGTACCATTTCAGGAGGTATAGTGTCTTACTGTTATATCATCCTATCAGTTTTAAAGATCCACTCAACTGAGGGGAGATTCAAAGCTTTTTCCACCTGCACATCTCACTTGACTGCTGTTGCAATTTTCCAAGGAACCATGCTCTTCACGTATTTCCAACCCAGTTCTTACTCACCAGATCAAGACAAAATAACCTCATTGTTTTACACTCTTGTGATTCCCGTGTTAAACCCCTTGACTTATAGTTTATGTAACAAAGATGTGAAAGAGGCTCTAGAAAGAGTAAAAAATAAATGATGGTTTTGAATATCTATATTAAATAATGTATATGTATATATATATATATAGCTGAGGTAGTCATTTTCATAAAATCATATGATAAAAGAGTAAAAGTTTTCTCAAATACTTATTTTAAAAAAATAGTGAAAACTTCCAACTACCCAATTTTTGCATTACCCTAAATGGAAATGTTATATTATTGCTCTGGAATTTATATAAACTATTTTCTCTTTGTTGAAAACTTACCTGACCCTTATTGTCATGTCAAATTTTGTCTTATTTTCAAGTGTTTACTAGTTTAATTTAATTCTTAGATGTTTTCAGTGTTTTCGAAGGATCAGTTGCATATTTAAGTGCTTAGCATTCCAAAGTGAATCTATTAGTTTTACACTAACTAAAATTATAATCTAATGGAAGTAATAAACATTAAGTAAGCATTCAAATAATTCATAAAGAGCCTCAAATCTTCATGAAATAAAAAGATAGGATGGTATAAATCAGAATCAAAATGGATGAATTTGCTAGGTAGAAAAGGACAGCTTTCCTGGATAGAAAAATTGTTTGTTCCACATCTAAATGATGAGCAAAGATGAAATTTGACATGAGGAAAGTAGTATAGGCAGAGGGACTAGCAATTTGAGTGGGCTTGAGGAAGAAAACACCGTGCCTTTAATGAGGAAATGAATTCCAACATGCTTAGGTTATAAGGAGCAAAGGGGAAGGGCCTCAGGAAGTATATCATTGAATGCTAATTCTTAACTTCTCCATCATTTATTCCAGAAAGCTTTTCTTACCTACTTCTTTCTCAGCCAGATTTAATGCTCCTTTTGTATTTACAAACAACCCTGTCTTCAAGGTATATTAAAAATATTACTCTTTTTATTAAATCATTTTCCCCAATGTATGAATGTGAGCATCTGTGCTCAAGTATTAAATTTTTCATACTTGTTATTAGAAGAATCTGCACCATGTCTGGGACACAAAATGAGATATAAACACAAAATTGAAATATTGGTAATAGTATTATGTGCTTATTAAAAGTTAGCCAAAAGAAAATTTACTGAGAATATTGTATTTGCTTTGAATACATTTTATTCAAGAAAGTACATATAATGGTTGTGTTTTCTAGAGGTAATGGATATATAAAGGAATGCATATTAATAATTCAGGAAAAAAGAGCATTCATGTATTGCTTTCTTGATATTTGTCTACTTTACCTCACTTGGTTCTAGCAAGACAATAGGACACTCTTAATTATACTTTATAATTGAAAAAGCTAAAGTAATTGGGTGTCTTAGACTTGAGAGCTGGCACTGAAAAATGCCCTGTGTGAAAACATTTCAGAATGGGAGTGAAGCCAAAGAAGCTCCTGTGTTTTCAAGTTGGCATTTCTTGGTGGACCCATGGGGTATGTTAAGGGAAAGCATGTAGGCAGAAATGGCTATTGGGAATGCTTGTTTTAGACAAAAGACATTAAGCATTTCCTCCTCCACCATATTTTCTCAACACATACTCTGCTAGAATTGTAACTTATAGCAGTAGCATGTCAGAAAACTGTGTCTGACATTGATATATTAAAGTTCAAACAACTGGAAGGAATAGAGTGGATGGATTGCCACTAACTGGAAATATGAAAATATAAAATTTAATTAAATCATCTCCTTTCCATATGACATTATATATTATTGCATCTAAATACTGTTTGATCTCCACATTATACCCTTTTATCAGCCCTATAAATGGATGACCAAAAATGGAATTGGCAGATTTGATATTGTGTTTCCTCTCCTTTATTGTGGAAGTAGATGTTGAATAACCAGTTATTAGGAATGCAATTTAGGAGATTCATGATTCAAATAAGAGTTTGGGAAGATGAGTATGGAGTGATCTTTACCTTAGAATTCTAAAGACATAGTGAGAATAACACAACAAAAGGCTGTGATCTATTCTAACCTGCCTACTACATTCCTCACTAGTTTCTTTCATTCTATGTTTCTCTACCTCACATCCTTCTCACACCTCTACCAGCAACTGAGGTCTTTTATTTTCCAAACATCATAGTAACAATATGTATGTATAGTAGGTTAATATTGCAGGCATGTTCCTATATCTATAGTTTTCCTTAAGCCTTGTCACTGAAATGCCTAAATGTAAGAATGGCACAGGAATGGTCAACATGGATATTTTTGTGTGTGTATGTAAACAATAAATAGACATATGAATAGCCTGTTTAATCACTTTTGTGAGACTAGAAGAGAAATAATGTTCAGAGGCACAGTTAATGAGAGGTAGTCATTAAAGCCACAAACAAATTTTAACTCCCTCTTAGAAATGCCTCATTAAGAACATGCTATGAACCAGGTGCTCAATGACTCAAATCACTTTATCCTGTAACAATTCATTCTTGTCAGACTTCAGTTCACTCTCTGTAAAAGAGAGGCTCAATTTCAATATCACTGAAGTCATTTCCAGCTGCCACATTTTTTTCTCTATGTGTACCTCTGATTTTAATGTTGTTTAAACCCATCCCATGATTGGACTGATGGTGAAAAAGAATGACTAGCTTCATCTTTATAAAAAAGGAAGGCATTGTGTATCCAGACAGATTTGACCGACACAGCAGTGGCAACAATATCAGTGAGATAGTGGGATTATCAGAATGCCAAAAACTTTTAAACACATCCCTTTTAACTGTTCCCCTATTTACATTCAGACTTTTATAGACATTTCACAGAAGTAGTTATCCAACTTAATTAGTGCTAAAGTAAATAAATATTAAAACCTCAATGCAGTACTATGTCTCACATACAGAATGGCTAAAATGACAATAATCAGAACTAACAGGTGTTGAGTCTGTGGGACAACCATAGCTCTCACACAATGGTAGCACAAATGAGAATTGTTATCCCTATTTGGAAGGCAGTATGGAAGTATCTACTATAGCTGAACATATAAATAATGACATTGAGCTAAAAAAATTGATTGTTAGTTTTATATCCAAGAAAAATGAGTGATTATCCACCAAATAGTTACAGTAGCATTATTTAAAATAACATAACATAAATCTGAAAACAACTCTAATCTAATATAATGCATATTATACCAGAACTGAGGATTTTTTTAAGGGTGTCAGATAGAAATATTTTAGATTTTGCAGGCCATAAAGCCTCTTTCATAAGAATTCAAGTTTGCACCTGCATTGCAACAACTAGTGACAATATACAAATGAATGGGGAAGACATTGTATTCCAATAAAACTTTCTGGACTATATTTGCAAATCACTACTCTAGATTAAATAAATAATCTATATTGGACAAAGAAATGGGAATGAAAAACTACCACAAAAACAAGAATATGGAGAGACATGGTAAATATCATCAAAATTTATAAAATTATGCAGTCTAAAATATAAACCATACTGTAAACCATTGACATTGTTTAGTAGCTATGGTTCACTATCCGTATAACAGTTATAACAATACTACCATCCACATACAGAAAGGTTTTAATATGGGGTGAGGAAAGGGGGAGGAGGTTGGGTATATGAGAGTCTCTTGTATTCTTTGTGTGACTTTGCTGTGACCTAAAACTTCTTTGAAAATTAAATGAAAAATAGTGAGACACTGGGGAGTGAGAGGGGGAGGGTGCCACCCAATATTGCAGTGATAAAAGGCAAAATGTCACAAAAATTTTAATTTTTATTTGTTTTTTAAATTTTTTCCCATTTTTTGAATATCTCAATCCTTTAATTTTATTTTATTTTCAGTTTTTTTTTTTAAGTTTTCATATATTTTATCTCTTACATTTAAACTCATCACAATAATTTCATTTTCCTTTTAATTGTATTTGGCTATTATATTGGCTTCTTCTTTAAAGAAGCTTTGGATCACAGAAGGATTACAACTGTTGTGGAATAGGATCATTGGTGGGGGGAGTATCAGGGATGGGGGTTTTATTGGAGGAAGTTCACCTGAAAATATATATATAGGTATATAAAATTGTTCAAATGCTCACAAGGCATGGTCACAGTGGGTGGAGAATCACTCAATAAATGAGAGAATACTCAATTCCCAGGCTGGAGAGCTCTGCCATATTCTCCAAGGGAGCAGCAACAGTCCCCTAAGTGCAGCAGCAGTGTCTGGCTAAGGAGGATGATCCACTGATGGGTTCTTGTTATTGATGACTAGCCTTATGAGTCTTTGCTCTTGAATTTGAAACAGCCTATTGTTATGGGGTTCCTAAGTGTTGCCTCTTGAGAGACTCCTTCTTGCTCAAATGTGGCCTGTCTCTAAGCCAAATTCAGTATATGAATGCATTACCTTCTTCCCAGCATGGGACATCCCTCCCAGGGATGAGCCTCCTTGGCAATGAGGGATAACTACCAATTGCCAACTGTCAATACAACTGGAAAAAGACCTGGAATAAAAGGGGTAAAATGTAAAGACAAATGAGTTCATATGGCTAAGAGACTTCAAAGTGAGTCGGGAGGTCATCCAAGAGGTAATGCTTATGCACATCTCAGTAGGACCTCATAGGCTTCCAATGTGGATATCACCCCAAATAGAGGGGTTCCTGAGGGCTCTGGAGACAGCCAGGTCCTATATAAGGGTGGATAGCTCCAGAGTTTGGTGCCTTATCAATGGGCCCTACTTTGGAATCTGTGCTCCTCAGAGTGACAAAGTTGGCCTCAAATAAGTCCTCCCTGCACATGGTCCACCAGCCCCTTCTATTCAAACCTATATGTGGTGCTGGAGTTTGTAGGTGTACTTCCAGAGACTGGAGTCTTTGGCCTACCCATGTGCCAGCTAGGCCCAGAATCTCAGTGGCGCTGCAACTCTTGCTCTACAGCTCAATGGACTCACCAAGGACACCTGGCAGGGAGATGATGATAGACAACCACCATCCCTGGGAATGGAGGGTGTCTGCAGCTGCGGGCAGGACAATCCCATCCATCTTATCCATGGGATATAAGCCTCCTCTCATTTAGAGGTGGAATTGACATCACCACCCCAGACTCCTCAGGATTGCAGGAAGAGCTATGGACTAGAGTGGACTTATTGGTATTCTGTTATAGACACATTGCGATTCAAGCAATGGAAGAAAGTACAATATTAATGTAAATCCAGTGGCCACTGGACACTTTGGGGACAGGGAAAGGGAAAAGCAGTTGTAATATAGGGGTTTTTTGGGTCTTGGGAATTATCCTGAGTGATATTGCAATGACAGATATAAGCCATCTTACATCAGCATATAACATGCAGAACTGTGTGGGAGAGAGTGTAGTCTACAATGTGAACTATGGTCCATGCTTAATGGCAAAACCCCAGGATGTGTATATCCATTGCAGGTGATGTACCCACACTAATGAAAGATGTTTATGTGGGAGGTTGTGGGAGGTCTGGGAGGTGGGGCATATGGGAATCCCTATAATTTTTGTGTAACATTTATCTAATCTAAGAAACTTTTAAAAAATAAAAAATTAGAAAAAAAATAAAAACAATAAAAGCTTTACAAGAAAAAAAGTATATGGAGAAATCTCACAAATATACAGTTCAGTGAAGGAAGCCAGATATAATTGTATACAGACAATATGATGTCACTTTTACATGGTTAAAACTATATAAAACAAATCTTGTATATTGGACATTAATTTGTGACTGGGTATGTGGTTCATTTCTGAGATTATTAGTAATGTCCTGTCTTATGCTCTGTATTTTGGATGCATGGATATTTTCATTTCTGAAAAATCAATTAATGTATGCTAATTATATGATTATTTTCTATAAAGTTTCCAAAAATAAATGCTATTCACTATCATATTTTAAGCAACTGTTTGATTTCATTAATATTATTTCAATCTCTATAGTTTCTTATATACAATAAGTGTTCAAATACATTTAAAAATTTAATGTACAACACAGATTTCATAGATTATGTCATAATGTCAATCAATAATTATGCTTTCCAATACTCAAAATGTACTGATTCACTTGTAGAATAAAAATTTCTTTATCAACTAATGGACAATCCCAGGGGTTCATCAGCAGCAGGGATACAATGCATTTTGTTATTAGTAACATCTAATGAATATTGTTTCATAATAGGGTCAGGCAACTATTTTCTAAGAAGGAGGTCTTTTACCTAGACAGTTGACTACATAGTATTATCTTTTTTTTTTTTATTATGGGTAAAAATCAAAATTCTCACAATACATACAAACATTTGCAAAATGATATATAAATATATATGCATATATGTGTATTTGCTTACAAAAATGTTATTTATATAAATATATATATATATACATATATTTTAAGAGGTGCTTAGATTACCCAAAATATTACACGGAACCCACTGGGATTCCCATGTTGCCCACCTCCCACACCTCCCACCACATCCCACACAAACATCTCCCACAGTGTGGCCCACCACCCTCAATGAACTTACACATCCTCGAGCCTTGCCACCAACCATAGACCACAGTTAACACTGTAGACCACACTCTCTCCCACTCAGTTCTGAATGGTGTGTGCTGATTTAAAATGGCCTACATCCATTGCCACAACAATACTCAGGACAACCTCCAACTCCCAAAGAAGCCCCTGTATTTCAAATGCTCATCCCCTCCCTACCCAAAAAATGTCAAGTGGCCACTGGCTCCACCTCATTGTTATAATTTCTTGCAATGCTAGAATCACCATATGTGAGCAAGAGAATACCATCAAGTCCGCTCTAGTCCATAGTTCTTCCCCCAATCCAGAGGCGACTGGGATGGTGATGTCCACTCCAACTCCAAGTGAGCGAGGGCTTATATCCCATGGATATGGTGGGTGGGATGATCCTGCCTGCAGATGCAGGCCCTCTCCATTCCCTGGGATGGCCATTGCCCATCGTTGTCTCCTCACCAGGTGACTTGGATGAGTCCATTGAGCTGTAGGGTAGGAGTTGCAGCTCCACTGAGATTTCATGCACACCTGGCACATAGGTAGG
>JAKSZT010018517.1:5567-16853 GCA_026826555.1 Tolypeutes matacus
ACTAGGAATAAGTTTAACAAAGAAGTACAAAACTTATAATCTGAAAATTACAAACTATTGTTGAAAGAAATCAAAGGAGATCTAAATAAATGGAAAAAAAAAGTTCATGAATTGAAAGACTTAATATTGTTAAGATGGAAATACTCCCCAAATTGATCTACATATTCAAAGCAATCCCTACCAAAAATCCCAGCTCAATTGTTTTCAGAAAATGACACACTTAACTTAAAATTCATATGGAAACTCAAGGAACCCAAAGTAGGCAGAACAACCTTGAGAAAGTAAAACAAAGTTGGAAGACTCACACTTCCTGATTTCAAAACTTACTACAAAACAACAGTAATCAAGTTAGTATGAACTAGCATTAGGATTGACATATTGATCAATGGAATAGAACTGGATGTCTGGAAATAAAGCATATATCTTTGGTTGGTTTTTTTTTTTTTTTTTTTTTTTACAAAGGTGCTGTTTTAGTTTCCCAAAGGGCTGCTGATGCAAAGTACCAGAAATGTTTTGGCTTTTATAATGGGGATTTATTTGGGATAAAGGCTTACATTCTGAGGCCATGAAATGTCCACATTAAGGCACCATCTGAGGCACTTTCTCACCAAAGTCAGCTACTGTTGATCCTGTTGTCTGGCCAAGTGGCAAAACAAGATGGCCACCAATTTATGCTGAGGTCTCTGTCTTCCCTTCCAGAATCTACTGTCTCCCAGAGCTCAGCTGTGGACAACCATGTATAGGGCTTGTCTCTTTCCAGGCCTCCTCTAGCAGTCTCAGCTGCTCCGCTTTCTTCCTGAGTTCAGCTTCAGGCTATCAGGCATATTACTCATCTCTCTTTTGGGCCTCAGCACTTTGTGCCTCTTGGGGGCTTCTCTCCTTGCAGTTCAGCTGTGAGCAAAACTGGAGTCGTTTCTCTCACACTGCAGGATCAAATATGGCAGCTTCCTTTTCCTCTGTGTCTCTGTCTCTCCTGTGCCTCCATTTATATCAGACCCAGCAAAAGGGTGGAGACTCAACCTGTATCAAGCCTCACTGACATAGTCCAATAAAAAACATCAAAGCAATCTTATCAAGTAATCTAATCAAAGTTCCCTCAACTGAATTCAATGCAATCTGAGGTATCATACCCACAGGAATAGATTAGTTCAAAAACATAATCTTTCATTTTTTGGGATTCACAAAATTCAATCTATCACAGGTGCTAAGACCATACAATGGGAAAAAACAGCCTCTTAAATAAATGGCTCTGGGACAACCAGATAGCTACTTGTGGAAGAATGAAGTTGGACCCCTATCTCAGACCACACACAAAAATTAGTTCATAATGGATTAAAGACCTAAATATAATAGCTAAAACTATAAGACTCCTAGGAAAACACATAGGACCTTGGATTCATGATAATTGAATTGGTAATATCTCCCTAGAGATGACATCAATAGCATAAGCAATAAAAGTAAAAACTAGATAAATTGGACTTCACCAAATTAACAACATTTGTGCTTCGAAGATGCTATCAAAGAGTGAAACAAGAGGTTCTGGGAAGATGGTGTCACTGTAGGCAGGCAGGGCTCAACTCTCTCACAAAAACAATGGAGACAGGGCCAAAAGCTGTCCAAGGGACCTTGTTTGGAGATCAGCAGTACAGGACAGTGCTGTACAACTCCCAGGAGGACGAGGGACATAGAGATGAGGAAACTGAAACAAAAAACATGAGTTACTAAACCACTGCGGCAGCCTGGAAGGGTTCCCATCATCCACCTCAAAACATTAAACCTGGATAAAACCCACGGCTCATGGCAGCTGACTGAGAGGGGAACCGACGTCTTCATTCCTGTCAGTTGTTATAAGGAAAAAGGAAGAGTGAGTCAGAGGGCTTCTCTTCAGTGAATTCAGCCAGCACAGCCTGTTTTGAATCTCAGCTCTGGCTAGCCAGAAACATGGGAGGGAAAGCAGAGTTTGAAAGAAACACTTCTATGGGAAGGTTCTATGGTGAGTGTCATCTATTGAGTGGCCAGGAAATTGCAAAGAAAAAACTGCTTTTTGGTCTCTCTTTAGCCACATCCCTGGTAAAAAAACCACCCTATTAGTGAGTCTGTGGCCCAATTTTGATAACTTAAGTTGGACAATTTTAAGGAGTTAGAATAAGTTGAACCAAAAATCAAAGAAGAGCAGTGAAAAAAAAAAAAACAAAACAAAAATAAAAACAAAACAAAAAAAAACACTCGGTAAGAGATAGGAATTGACCAAAGTAAATTCACCAACATTTTAAGATGCCTAGACATCAGCAAGAAATTATAAGCCATATTAGGAAACAGGAAGAGATGGCCCGGCCAAAGGAACAAGCCAAATATCCTGACAAGATACAGGATTTAAGGCAACTTATCAATGATAATTACACAAATCTCCGAAATCAATTCAAAGAATTGAAAGAAAGTATGACTAAAGAAATAAAGGATATTAAAAAGACATTTGGTGAGCATAAAGAACAATTTGAAAACCTATGAAGAAAAGTAACAGAGCTTATGGGAATGAAAGACAATGGATGAGATTGAAAATACATTAGTGGGGGAAAAATACATTAGTGGCACATAACAGCAGATTTGAATTGCTCAAAGAAGAATTAGTTATTTGGAGGACAGAATATCTGGACTTGAAAAGACAGGTGAAGAGAAAGAGAAAAGAATGGGAGAAATGGAACAGGGTCTCAGGGAATTGAATGACAATGCAAAAGGCACAAACATACGTGCTATCAGTGTATCAGAAGGAAAAGAGATTGGAAAGGGGTAGAAAGAGTATTAGAGCAAATAATGAACAAAAAGTTCCCAACCATATGAGAGGCACAAATATCAATATCCAAGAAGGACAATGCACTCCAAACAGAATAAATCTGAATAGACCTATTCCAAGACACCTACAATTCAGAGTGAGAAATATCAGAGATGAAGAGAAGATTCTGAAAGCAGCAAGAGAAAAGCAAAGCATCACATACAAGAGAACCTCAATAAGACTAAGTGCCAAAAAGACAAAGATTAAAAAAAAAAAAAAAAAAAGACTAATTGGCAAAACTTATCAGAAACCATGGAGGCAAGAAGGAAGTGGTACGATATATTTAAGGTACTGAAAAAGAAAAACTGCCAGCCAATGATCCTTCTGTCCTTCAAAACTAAGGGTGAGTCGTCACAGACAGACAAAAATTGAGAGAGTATGTTACCAAAAGACCAGACTTACAAGAGATACCAATGGGAGCACTGCAGGTTGAAAGGAAAACACACAGGTGAGAGACTTGGAGAAGAGTGCCGAAATGAAAATAGTTTAGGAAGGGTAAATTAAATGGTAAAAAGGCAGACAATAATAATATATGACAACAGAAAGAGGAAGGACAAAATGGATGAAGTCACGCCTTTATAATAATAACATTGAATGGTAATAACTTGAACTTCTCAATCAAAGACAGACTGATAGGACAGATAAAAAAATACGAACCGATCTTTGAACTCCCACATGTTACGGTTGAATTCAAAATCTCTTTTTTGAGGTAAACTCTGGTCAGGACCTCTGTCACAACCTCTGTTTTCGGCCATTAGGTAACAGAAATTCTTCTGTTTCTACTTCTGTTTCTTTACTAATTCTCTAGAGTTACTGTGGGAAACAATCAGTCAGTAAGTTTTCTATTTCCGTGCTTCTGTGTTTCTGTGGTTTCTGTCTGTTTGTTTAATGTACATTTTCCTACCTCCAGATGGTGGTACTAAATTAACAAATAAAAATTCGTAAGAGAGCCCTATTCAAAATGATTAAAATAAACTAATACTCGTAGAGTCCCAGAAATTGGAGAAGCTGAGTTTCTGCTGCTATTTAAAATCATTCTGTCTTTTCCCTCTGAGTTGTAACTTAGTTTTTCTCCCCTTCTATAATATTGAGATTTCCCAACTCCTAATGAAGATTCAGTGGGCTTTGTAAAAAATTCAATCTTATCATATAGATTTAATAAGCCTGGATACTCAAACCTTTGCCAATTAATTTACTAGACTGCTGGTAAAAGTCATGCAAAAAATTTAGATAAACAAAACCATTAGGAAAAGCAAAGGAAAGTTGCTTTTCAATACACTGCAATCTGAGAATCTTATAGTAAAAATGGTGTATAATGTAAAATAAATATTTTAAGTGCTTATTTTTTATGTCCACATAAATAAAAGTAATTCATTTAAGGAAAAAACATCTCTCTAAGCTTTGTATAAATTAAATTTGTATAAATACCTAATTACAAAGAATTCAACAAAACTGTAAAGCTAAAATATTTTCCTAAGTTTCAAAATAGATATAGAATTAAACTGTACACATTACATTTTTTTTCTTGGAAACAGTGTAATAGCTATCTGTGCCATTAATCCTTGTTAAAAATTTTGGATATTACTGTTTTAAAGTACATTAACTAAGGTGTTTAAAGGTGCATTAACTAAGTAGTTAAGGATTTCAACAAATCTGCTACTACAAAATACGTTTGCATACTTTCATGTGTATAGTTTCACTGTATTCTTTAGAAAAAAAATAAGGAATAATACTAAAAAACTTAAAAACACTAATGTTTTTTGTTGTATTTCCATGTAATTCTAATAGAACTTGGATAGCCATATTACAAATTAATGCTGTTAAAGATTAGTAACTTTTAAACCAAATAACTTTATAAAAAGAAAAATGTTGGCTGCCTTTGTAAGCATGCAATTAAATCATGGCTTAGCCCTGATAGCAACTAGCTGCACTAACTTACCTCCAAAAATATGTCCTTGTAAATGTTTCATAAATGTAATTTTAACTGAAATACTAATAAAATAACAAACTGAAAAAAGGCAATATTTCTGAAAAAAAATATGAGTCATCGATATGCTGTCTACGATAGACTTACCTCAGGCATAAGGACAACACCAGGCTGAAAGTGAAATGTTGGGCAAAGATATTTCACACAACTAGTAACCAAAAAAAGCTGGCGAAGTGATACTAATATCGGACAAAATAGATTTTAAATGCAAAACTGTTATAAGGGATGAAGAAAGCCATTATATATTAATAAAAGGGGCAATTCACCAAGAAGAAATAGCAATACTAAATATTTATGCACCTAACCTGGGTGCCCCAATATACATGAGGCACACACTGGCAAAACTGAACAGAGAAATCAAGGTCTCTTCTCTAATAGTTGGAGACTTCAATATATCACGATCAGTATTGGACAGGATATCTGGACAGAAGATAAAATAAAGAAACATAGAACTTGAATAATAATAAATGAACTAGACCTAATAGACATTTGTAGAACATTACACCTCAAAAAAGCATGATATACATTTTATCAAGTGCTTATGGATCCTTCTCCAGGATAGATCATATGTTGGGTCACAAGATAGGCCTCAACAAATTATAAAAGATTGAAATTATACAAAAAAATTTCTTTGACCATAACAGAATGAAACTGGAAATCAATAATGGACAGAAAGGGAAAATTCATAAATATATGGAGATTAAACAAAACACTCAAATAATCAGTATGAAAAAGAAGAAATTGCAAGAGAATTCAGCAAATATCTTGAGATGAATGAAAGTGAGAAAACAACATATCAAAACCTATGGGATACCACAAAGGCAGTGCTCAGAGGAAATGTATAGGCCTCAATGCTTATTTTATAAAAGAAGAAAGAGCTAAGTTTGAAGATCAAACTGCATACCTGGAGGAACCAGAAAAAGAATAGCAAACTAATCCCAAACCAAGCCAAAAGAAAGAAATAGGAAAGATCAGAGTAGAAATAAATGAAATTGAGAAAAAAAAAACAGAATCAACAAAACCAAAAGTTGGTTATTTGAGAAGATCAACAAAATCCACAAACCATTAGCTAGACTGACAAAGAAAAAGAGAGAAGATGCAAATAAATAAAATCAGAAATGAGAGTGGCATTACCACTGACACCACAGAAATAAGAATGATCATAAGAGGATTCTATGAACAACTGTACTTCAAAAAACTAGACAATATAGATGAGATGGACAAATTCCTTAAAACACATGAAAAACCTACACTTACCCTAGAAGAAACAGAAGTCCTCAACAAACCATCCACAAGAAAAGAGATTGAAACAGTCATCAAAAACCTCCCAAAGATGAAAAGCCCAGCACCAGATGGCATCACAGGTGAATTCTACCAACCATTCAAAGACAATCTAATACCAATCTTGCTCAAGCGCTTCAAAAATTTGAACAGGAAAGAACGCTACCATACTCATTCTAAGAAGCCATCATCATTCTAATACCAAAACCTGATAAAGATACTAAGAAAAAAGAAAATTACAGACCAATATCTCCAATGACTATAAATGCAAAAATCCTCAACAAAATACTTGCAAACTGAATCCAAAAGCACATTAAAAGAATTATACACCACGATCAAACAGTCCTCCACAAAAATGGCCACCACTAAAAAGTCAGATACTTACAAGTGTTGGAGAGGATATGGAGAGAAAGTAATGGCTATTCATTTTGAGTGGAAATGTAAGAATGATACAGCCACTGTGGAGGACTTTCTGGCATTTCCTAGGGAATTTAATATAGATTTGCCATTTGACCCAGCAATATCACTACTAGATATATACCCAGAAGAACTAAGAGAAGTGACACGAACAGACATCTGCACACCAATGCTCATAGCAGTGTTATTTACAATTGCCAAAAGATGGAAACAACCCAGGTGTCTATTAACCAACGAGTAGATAAACAAATTCTGGGGTATATACATGATGGAATATTAGGCAACAGTAAGAAGAAATGAAATCGTGATGCATACGACAACCTGGAAGACATTATGTTGAGTGAAGCAGGCCAGGCACAAAAGGACAATTACTGTATGACTGTGCTGTTATGAACTAAATATATTGTGTAAACTCATGAATAATTAGAATATAGTTCACCAGAAAATCAAATGAGGGTAAAGAATGGAAAGCTGAGGTTTAATCTATGCAGAATTGGTTAAAAAGTTGTAAATCTTTGGAAAGGAATAGAAATGGTGAAAGCACATCATAGAGTTTTTAACTAGCAGAGTTATTATATGGGTATGAGAGTGGTTGAAAGGGAGTCTAAGGACATGTATATTACGAGAGGGAAAGCTTAAAAATATAACATGGGACTGTATAACACAGTGAAACCTCATGTGAAATATGAATATGGGTAATATTTCATATATAAGAATGTTTTTACAAAATATAAGTACAAATAAACTAGAAAGATAGAAACAGAATAGCAACTATGTACTGAAGGAGAAGCATAGAGAGATTGAGAGGTGAGTTTTTTTGTCTGTTTTTGGGGTTTTTTGAAATTATTATTATTGTAATAATGAAAATGATCTGGATATGATTAAAGTGATGAATGTACAACTCTGTGATTATACCAAATACCACTGATTGTACACTTTGGATTTATACTTTATTAGTATGTATCAATAAAATTGATTTGTTTAATATAAGAGAAAACATATAAATACGATCATGAACATAAAAAAAAAAATAATAAAATGACAATAGACAGACCAACTAGATATCAAGAGCAGAAAAATCATAGGAAACATTTATAATAAAACTAGTTGACAGGAAGCGGATGTGGCTCAAGTGATTGGTCTCCCGTCTACCATATGGGAGGTCCAGGGTTCAATTCCCGCGGCCTCCTTGTGAAAGGTAAGCTGGCCTGCGCAGCGAGCTGGCCCGAGCGGAGAGCTGGTGCAGCAAGATGACACAACGAAAAGAGACAGAGAGGAGAGACAATGAGAGACGCAGCAGATCAGGGAGCTGAGGTGGTGCTAGAGATTGAGCAGCCTCTCTCCCACCCCAGAAGGTCCCAGGATCAGTTTCCGGGGCCGCCTAAAGAGAAGTCAAGGAGACACAGAGGAAGACACAGAAAGGAGACAGCAAGCGCAAGAACAATCGGGGTGTGGTACGTGGAATAAATAGATAAATAAATCTTAAAAAAAAAACAACAAAAAAAACTAGTGGACAATACATCCCCTAAAACACCAACATACTAGCTACTATCAGCTGGGGCAGGCCATCAAGAGTTACAAATCCTGCATTGTATTAGCATTTGGGCAGAAGAAAGCAAAGGGAAGAAAGCAGGGTTTAACAGGCCTGGGAAAAAGAGCACCCCAAAATAGCCTATTAACTGGAAAGCACAGATATAGAGTAGCTAAACTGGGAGGGGATTTGCATGTAAATGAAAAGGGCCTGGGTAAGAAGGTCTAAAGCAGATGGAGCAGTTTAGCTCCTGTGACTCTTGTAACTAACCAATCTGGTCTTCTTTCCAGAACCGGGGCCCACACTGTAGAGAAACTACTGAGAGAGGAATCAAAATTGAACAGGGTAGGAGCAATAGCGGGGAAGGAAACATAAATGCCAGATATCAGGGAATTTTCATATGAGCCAAGAAATCTGGGAAAAAAAAAACTGTCATATTTAAATACTAAAGGAAAACAACAAAAGACAGAGCTCTGTGAAGTTAGAAACGCTATCCTGACCTCCACCTTTTTCTCAAAGTTCAGGGAAGAAAAAAGTGAAAAGACAACCTCCAGAATAGGAGAAAATATGTGCAAACCATACATCTCATAAGGGTTTAATATCAGGAATATATAATAATTCCTACAACTCAACAACAAAAAGACAAACAACCCAATTTAAAAATAGGGAAAGGATCCAAATTGCCATTTTTCCAAAA
This sequence comes from Tolypeutes matacus, assembly GCA_026826555.1. Lineage (NCBI taxonomy): Eukaryota > Metazoa > Chordata > Mammalia > Cingulata > Chlamyphoridae > Tolypeutes > Tolypeutes matacus. The sequence continues at coordinate 14,311 of JAKSZT010018517.1, forward strand.
ATTAAATATAAATGACGATAAATACATGAAAAGTTGCTCAACATCATTAGTCATTAGGGATATGCAAATTAAAACAACAATGAGATACCACTACACTCCTACTTGGATGGTTATAATTGAAATGTCAGATAATAACAAGTGTTGGTGAGGATGTGGCAAATTCCATACCTTACATACTACTGGTGCGAATGTACAGTGATTCAACCACTTTGGAAAACAGTTTGTCAGGTTCTAAAATAGTTAAACACAGAATTACCATTTGACCCAGAAATCCCACTCCTAGTAAAATGAAAACATGTCTACCCAAAAACATATACATAAACATTCAGAACAGCATCATTCATAACAGCCAAATGGTAGACACAAATCAAATGTCCACCAACTGATGAAAGGATAAACAAAGTGTGGTATATCCATATAATGGAATATTATTTGGCCCTAAAAAGGAATATAATACTGATACATGATACAGCATGGATGAATTTGAAAACATGCTAAGTGAAAGAAGCGTCACAAAAGATCATATATTCTATGATTCTGTTTATATGAAATTTCCAGAATAGATAAATCTATAGACATGGAAAGTGGATTAGAGATTACCTAGAACTGGGGTGCCGGGTGAAGAGAAGTTGGGGGTATTGGGGAGAGAGTGATAGCTATGGGTATGGGTTTTGTTTTTAAAGTGATGAAAATGTAAATTGTACTGATGGATACACAACTCTTTGAATATATTAAATGCCATTGAGTTGTACACTTTAAGTAGATAGATTGCATGGTATGTGAATTCTATCTCAATAAAGCTGTTACCAAAATAAATAAGAAGAAGAGGTTGAGGACATAGAAGTTTCAACTGATGACCCTGAATTCTAGAGTGCACAGTAGAAGGGTTTGGAGGTTCAAGAGGGGAATGGATATTGAGGCAGAGTAGGGGATCTCCACATCCATATGTGGTTAGGAGCCTAGGGAAGGAGGGATTTCCTGCAAACTTGGAATATAAGGAACGACTGTCACAGAAAGGCTGGTTCAATTCTAATTTTAGATTCCTTAAGTCTGGCAAGTTTTAAAGGGTAGCCAGAGAATTGATGATGGAGGGTGGGGTCGTTCTCGCCAGAAACTGGTTATCTGTTTTCCTTGAAAAATATGCACATGGGACTATAAAATAATTGCAGTTGATGACAAAGTCCAATTTACCATTTTCACGTAGCTTTCAGTACAAAAAGTAGCTGGTGAGGGAAGAAAAACCCTAAAGATGCATTTAATTTCCTATGAAATATGAGACAATGAGGGTTTGGGACTCCTGCTGACTTTGTAGTGGACCATTACTCATTTCTCATCCCCCCTTTGGTGTAAATAGCTCCATCCCCAACTAGGTTGTAAAAGTTTCCATTTCTCTGTTTGTGACCCTGCACTTATCACAAGACTGCAGAGAGAAATTCGTTGTGTTTAACAGCTCCAGCCAGATTAGCCTTAATTAGCTCTAACCACAAAAATAAGCAGAGATAAAGTTAACCTAGAAGCAAATTTTGCCTAATTATAATAAAAAGCACACTTACTGAAACTGCAATGGACTAACCCACTAGAATAGCCCTCCCTTAACTTGTTGAAACTTTCACCTGCCTCTTTTAAGAATAATGAAGGACTTATCGAACCCAAGGCCCAGTTCCTGCTTTCTACTCCAACCCAACCCCACATAATTGAGACTAGTAAAGCATGAGCAAAAAACAACCTGGAATCATTAGCCTGAATGGTTACTAACCAATCCCAATGTGCCAACAGCTCTAATATCCCTATCCCTACTCCCCTTTGTTTAAATCCATTAAATATCCCTCACCTTTTCTGTTCAGGGACACTGGTCTGAAGAAAATGCCCACCCTGCCCCCCAACCCCTACCCCTGTCTCTGTTAAGGCTAGCCATTGCTAAGTAAACTTTTTCTCATCTCAAATCTCGGTGTCTACTGATTAAATATAAGCACATTGGGCATAACTCACTTTGTATCCACAACAGCTTCTCTTGGGACAAGCTCTGTCAACTGTCCTCATTTATTGTCCCTTCTTAGGAAGAGTCACGTCTGGAACTTGCCTTGTGGTTCATCTCAGATTCATCCCCAGGATGTGTTGTGAGTAATGGAGGGCATTATGTGAATAAACCTCAGCACTAGTTATATCTGGGGGAGGAAGGCACAGATGTTACAAACGTTGCATAATTCCTTATGACAGTATGCTAATTTTAAAAATTACAATAAAGAATATCATACAAAGGAAAATAAAAAGGAAGTAATGAAATAGACAACAAATATACAATAGGGGATCAAAAAAGACAAAAGGAAATTCTTTGAAAGAATTAATGACAGTGATAAAGCTCTGGCAAGAATGTTTCAGATAAAATGAAACAAGTAATAATAAACAAGTAATATTAATGAAACAAGAAATAAAATAGAAATGGTACTTGGGCTTTGAAAAGATTAATAAGATAGGAAAAACAATTTTATGTCAAATATGTGAAAATTTAGATGAAATGAGAAAATTGTAGAAAATTAAAAATT
>JAKSZT010018598.1:0-10399 GCA_026826555.1 Tolypeutes matacus
GTAAAAGGAGTAATCTCTCAAGAAGAGAGAACAATCATCAACATTTATGCACCTAATCGGGGTGCCTCAAAATATGTGCGGCAAACTCTAGAAAAATAAGAGAAGAAATAAATTCCTCTACAATTATAGCAGGGGGTTTCAACACACCACTATCATCATTAGACAGAACATCTAGACAGAGAATCAATAAAGAAATTAAGGCACTCAACAATACATTAGAAGACCTGTACTTAAGAGACATATACAAAACACTACACCCAAATACAGCGGGATATACATACTTCTCCAGTGCACATGGAACATACTCCAAAATAGACCACATGCTATGCCACAGAACAACTCTCAATGAATTCAGAAAGATTAAGATTATACAAAGTAATTTCTCTGACCATAATGGAATGAATTTGGAAATCACTAAGGGCCAGAGAAACAGGTTAAGCACAAGGATATAGAAGTTAAACAACACACTCTTAGACAAACAGTGGGTCAAAGAGGAAATCTCAAAAGAAATCAGTAGCTACCTTGAAACTAAAGAAAACGACAGCACAACATATCAAAACCTATGGGATGCAGCGAAAGCAGTCCTGAGAGGGAAGTTCATAGCCATAAATTCATATATTAAAAAAGAAGAAAGAGCTAAAATTGAAGGCCTAATTGCACACTTGGGAGAATTGGAAAAACAACAACAAACTAAACCTAAAGAGGTATAAAGAAGGAAATAACAAAGATTAGAGCAGAACTAAAGGAAATAGAGAATAAGAAAGCACTGGAAACAATAAACAAAACCAAAAGATGATTCTTCGAGAATATCGATAAAATTGACAAACCCTTAGCCAGACTATCAAAGAAAAAGAGAGAGTAGATGCAAATACATAAAATAAAGAATGAGCAAGGGGATATCACTACTGAACCCACAAAAATAAAGAGTATCATAAAAGGATACTTTGAAAAATGATATGCCATCAAGAAAGATAATTTAGAGTAAATGGACAAATTTCTAGAAACCCACAAACATCCTACATTGATGAAAGAAGAAATAGATGAACTCAACAGTCCAACTACAAATAAAGAGATAGACTCGGTCATCAAAAACCTCCCAACTCAGAAGAGCCCAGGACCAGATGGCTTCACAGCTGAATTCTACCAAAAATTCCAGAAAGAGCTAACACCAATTCTACTTAAGCTCTTCCAAATATAGTAATAGAAGGAATATTGCCTAACTCATTCTATGATGCCAACATTACACTAATACCAAAACCAAATAAAGATACCACAAGAAAGGAAAATTACAGACCAATTTCTCTAATGAACCTAGATGCTAAAATCCTCAACAAAATACTTGCTAATCACATTCAACAACATATCAAAAGGATTATACACCATGTCCAAGTGGGTTTCATCCCGGGTATGCAAGGATGGTTCAATATAAGAAAACGAATCTATGTAATACACCACATAAACAGATTGAAAGAAAAAAATTACATGATCATTTCTATAGATGCAGAAAAAACATTCGACAAAATGCAGCACTCTTTCCTCATAAAAACACTACAAAAGATAGGAATAGATGGAAACTTTCTGAATATGATAAAGGGTATATATGAAAAACCCAAAGCTAACATCATTTTCAACGGTGAAATCCTAAAAGCCTTCCCTCTGAGATCGGGAACAAGACAAGGATGCCCACTATCACCACTCCTATTTAAAATTGTCTTAGAAGTACTTGCACGAGCACTGAGACAGGAAAAGGACATACAAGGCATCCAGAAAGGAAAAGGAGAAGTAAAAATTTCATTATTTGCAGATGACATGATCCTATAAATAGAAAGCCCTGAGAAATCTACAACAAGGCTTGTAGAACTTATAAAGGAGTTCAGTAATTTTGCTGGTTATAAGATCAATGCTTAAAAATCAGTAGCATTTATATACACAAATAACCAGCAAACTGAGGAGGAAATCAGGAAAAAAATGCCATTTTCAATAGTAAGTAAAAGAATCAGATACCTAGGAATAAATTTAACTAAAGAATAAAGGATTTATATACAGAAAACTAAACAACACTGTTAAAGGAAATCAAAGAAGACTTAAATAAATGGAAAAATACTCCCTGTTCATGCATAGGAAAACTAAACATCATCAAGATGTCTATCCTACTCCAACTAATCTACAGATTTAATGCAATCCCAATAAAAGTCAACACCGTAATTTTTAAGAAACTGGAAAAACTAACCACAAAATATATTTGGAGAGGTAAGAGGTCCCGAATTGCCAAAGACATATTTAAAAAGAAAAAATGAAGTTGGAGGTATCACAGTAGCTGGCTTTAAAATATGCTACAAAGCTACAGAGATCAAAACTGTGTGTTATTGGCACAAGGATAGACCTACTGACCAGTGGGACCGAATTGAGAGTTCTGATATTGATCCTAGCATATACAGTCATCTGATATTTGACAAGGCCATGAAGCCCACTCAATTGGGAGAGAATGGCCTCTTTAACAAGTGGTGCTTGGAGAACTGGATATCAATATTCAAAAGAATGAGAGAAGAATACCATCTCACACTTTATACAAAAATCAACTCAAGATGGATCAAAGATCTAAATATAAGAGCCAAAACAATAAAGACCTTGGAAGATAATGTAGCGAAGCATCTACAGGACCTTGTAATAGGAAATATTTCATGAACTTCACAGCCAAAGCACAAGCAACAAGAAAAAAAAACAGATAAATGGGATCTCATCAAAATTAAAACCTTCTGCACCTCAAAGGATGTTATTAAGAAAATAAAAAGCAGCCTATCCAATGGGATAATATATTTGGCAACCATGTATCTGATAGGAGCCTAATATTCTGTATATATAAAGAAATCCTACACCTAGAAAATAAAAAGACAAACAACCCATTTAAAAAATAGGCAAGTGACAAGAAAAGACACTTCTCCAAGGAAGAAATACAAATGGCTAAAAAGAACATGAAAAAATGCTCAACATCCCTTCCTATCAGGGAAATGCAAATCAAAACTACATTGAGATACCATCTTACACCCATCAGAATGGCAGTTATTAAAAAAACAGGAGACACTAAATGTTGAAGAGGATGTGGAGTAATAGGAAACCTCATCCACTGCTGGTCGGACTGTGGTATGGTCCAGCCACTGTGGATGACAGTTTGTCGGTTCCTCAGAAAACTAACAATAGATCTTCCGTATGATCCAGCAATTCTACTGCTGGGTATATACCCAGAAGAATTGAAAACAAAAATACAAACAGATATATGCACACCAATGTTCTTAGTGGCATTGTTCACCATTGCCAAAAGTTGGAATCAGCCCCGGTGCCCATCAACAGACGAATGGATAAGCAAAATGTGGTACATACATACAATGGAATATTATTCAGCTGTAAGAAGGAATAAAGTGCTAACACATGGAATAAAGTGGATGAATCCTGAAGAACTTATGTTGAGTGAAGCAAGCCTGGCACTGAAGGATGAACAATATATGACCTCACTGATTTGAACTGAGGAAATTGAGCAGTCTCTGAGAACCACTGTCTGAAAGATAGGTTAACAAGGGAGCGAAAGAGAAGAGCAGGCTTTGAGCCATCACCCATATGGACATAATCTATGGTAAAGGGACAGTGTATACTTGCATATTGAAGGATAGGACAGATGGGTAGTGATATTACTGGGTTTGGTGGTGCAGTGTTGACAGGTGGATAGATTAGGAAGGGAAGATTCAAATACCCAGGGCATGTAACTATGAATCTTGTCATTCCATGAGTCAAGACTGGAGAGTGTCATGCCCCAGGGGGGTGGGGAGGAAGGAACAGTTAAGATCTAATGGGGTATTTAGTGGTTATGGGAAAGGTTTTTCATTACCTTACAATAATAGACACAGGACATGGTAAATATCATCAAAACTTATTAAACTGTATCGTCTAAATTGTAAACAATACTGTAAATCATTGACAATGTTTAGTTGCTATATTTTGCTATCTGTATAACAGTTATAACAACGCTAACATCCAAAAAAAGGGGGGGGGTTAATATGGTGTGGGGAAGGAGAGGGTGGTTTGGTATCTGGGAGTCTCTGGTACTCCGTGTGTGACTTTACTGTGACTTAAAACTTCTTTGAAAATTAAATAAAAATTTGGGAGAAAATGGGGATTGAGAGGGGGAAGGTGTCATGGCACACCGGATATCCGATAACACAGTGATAAAAGGAAAAAAAGAATATATATATATATATATATATTTTTTTTTTTTTAAAAAAGGCATTTCTTTTGCTTTTTTCCCCATTTTTTTGAATGTCTCAATCTGCTAATTATATTTTGTTTTGTTTTGTTTTTTGTTTGATTGTTTGTTTGTTTTTTGTTTGTTTGTTTTTCCTGAGTTTCCTTATTTTTGTCTCTTGCATGTAAGCTTATCATTGTTGTTTCTTTTTCCTATTAAGTGTATTTCATTATTTTATGGACTACATGTTCATGGAACATTTAGATCACAGAAGGGTTACAATGGGTACTGCAGGGGATTATTGGTGGGAGGTGTCTGGGAGGGGGGATACATGGGAGTAAATTCATCCAAATATACATGAAAGATATACAAAATTGTTCAAAAGATCAAAGGATGGGGCATGGTCACGGTGGGTGGACAATTACACGATAAATGAGGGAATATGAATTCCTTGCCTGGAGAGCTCTGCCACATTCTCCAAAGGAGCAGCAACAGTCCTCTGAGTGCAGGGACAGTGTCCATCAAAAGAGGATGGCCCACTGATGATTTCTTTTTATTGATGACTACCCTTATGAGTCTTTGCTCTTGTAACTGAAACTTAGCTTACTGTTATGGGGTGCCTAAGGGTTGCCACCTGAGAGCATCCTTGTTGCACAAATGTGGCCTCTCTCTAAGCCAAACTCAACATATGAATGCATTACCTTCCCCCTATCATGGGATATGACTACCGGGGATGAGCCTCCCTGGCAACGAGGGATTAATACCAAGTGCCAACTGGCAACACGACTGGAAGAACACCTTGAATAAAAGGGGGAAAAGGTAAAGACAAATGAGTTCAAGTGGCTAAGAGACTTCAAAGAGAGTCGGGAGGTCATCCCAGAGGTAACTCTTATGCACACCTCAGTAGGAGCTCATAGAACATCAAAGTGCATATCACCCCACACAGAGGGGCTCCTGAGAGCTCTGGAGACACCCAGGTCCTAAATAAGGGGAGATAGCCCCAGAGACCAATGCCTTATCAGTGGGCTCTATTTTGGGGTCTGTGCTCCTGAGAGTGACAGAATTGGACTCATATAAGTCCTCCCTGCACATGGTTCATCAGTCCCTTCTATTCAAACCTATATGTGATGCTGGAGTTTTTAGGTATACTTCCAGAGACTGGAGCCTCTGGCCTACCTATGTGCCAGGTGTGCATGTAATCTCGGTAGAGCTGCAACTCCTACCCTACAGCTCAATGGACTAATCAAGTCACCTGGTGAGGAGACAACGATGGGCAATGGCCATCCCAGGGAATGGAGAGGGCCTGCATCTGTAGGCAGGATCATCCCACCCACCATATCCATGGGATATAAGCCCTCTCTCACTTGGAGGTGGAGTGGACATCACCATCTCAGTTCCCTCAGGATTGGGGGAAGAACTATGGACTAGAGTGGCTTGGATGGTATTCTGTTGTACATATATTGTGATTCTAGCAATGGAAGAAATTATAACAATGAGGTGGAGCCAGTGGCCACTGGACATTTTCGGGGCATGGAGGGGATGTGCAGTTGAAATTAAGGGGCTTTTTCGTGACTTGGAGGTTGTCCTGAGTGCCATTGTGGCAATGGATGTAGGCCATTTTAAATCAGCACACACCATTCAGAACTGTGTGGGAGAGAGTGTGGTTTACGACATGAACTGTGGTCTATGGTTGATGGCAAGGCCCCAGGATGTGTAAGTCCATTGAGGGTGATGGGCCACACTTTTGGGAGATGTTTGTGTGGGATGTGGTGGGAGGTGTGCTAGGTGGGGAACATGGGAATACCGGTAGTTTCCGTGTAATGTTTTAGGTAATCTAAACACCTCTTAATACATATATATATAAATAACATTTTCGTAAGCAAATGCACATATATGCATATATATTTATATATCATTTTACAAATATTGGTATGTATTTTGAAAATTTTGAATTTTACCCACAATAAAACAATAAATAAATTAAAAAATAAAAATAAAAAAATAAAAGTTCAAAAACAAACAAACAAACAAAAAGAAATTCCAGGAGATGTTAATTCCTTGAAAATTCTTAGTTTTTCAACATTTCTCTATTATAAAGTTTGAAACAAAGGAGCCAAACATTAATTCAATTATTTAATTGTTTTTAAAGAACTTTAAAATCTATGGAAATTAGGATAATGCGAACGATTTTACAAAATACACAAAATTTCAACTAAACACTTTATTATTGACACTTAACAGAAAGACAGTTTTAAAAAATATTTAGCAATTAGAAATCAAATATATATTACAGCTTGGAATTTTAATCTGGCAAATTTACAAAATCCCATGTCCTAAAGCTTACAAGAGAGTCTTTATTTTGACAATTTACCAAGAACATAGTAATCTCACAGGTTTAAATGACAAAGAAATTCTCAAAATTTATACTAAGTGGAAACAGAGAAATGCAAAAGATAACATAGAAAAGAACCAAAATTAATTTGTAAGTAAAATATATGCATATACCTACATATTAGTAAGTCTAGAAGTACATGTACAAAATTGTAAGAATTTGTTTTCTTTAATATTTTTCAATATTTCAAAATTTTCTTCACTGTTAATATATAACTTAAAATATATTTTCTATTACTTAATTATCAAAAAGTACTTTACTTAGCTGTAAGTCCAAATGTTTGAAACACTGACTTTTTCATTTTTCATTTTATCTATTTCTGTGTTTATTACTTAAGTTAACAAAACCAATTTACAAAACACCAGTGAATATTCTTTATAACAAAAGCCATTGTGTATTCAAAATATCACAAAAATGAAAGTTTCCAACTTATATATTGTACCGCATCAAATGCTTTAAAGTCCTCATTTGACTTAATCCATACAATAACTCTACAGAGCAGGAATTATTATTTATATTATACAGTTGAGGAAAATGAGGCTTAAATTATCAGGGATTTATTAAGAGTCATATAGCAAAAAAAGGGAGCATATTTAGAATCTAAACCCTGGAATGTATGATTCTTAAGTAAGCACTCTCAAACACTGCACTGTATTTCTTCTCTATATCTTAAATAAATTATGATTGGGAATTATTTTTGTGTCAAAATGTAGCTGTTTTCCATGATAAAATTCTCTGATTGGATCATGCATGGGGATTTAAGTGAAACAATTTAAAAATACAACATTATGTTTTCTTATTTTGCACATTAGTTGCTCTTAAAGAAACACATATATTTAGGTTACAAGTTTAAAACATATCATGGTCCATTTCAAAATGGATTTCTAATAACATATTTATGGAATTATTCAAGAATATGTATGGCCAAGGAAAGGGTGGCTCAACAGAAATACAAACTAAAGCATTTGGGCATATTAGAGAAAATCCAAGTAAATATCCAACAGGACAAAACAAAAACTGCAGGTGCACTTAAATGCTCAGCATCACTATCCCTTCAATTACCTGGATCCCACTCTCTTCTGCATGACTCTAATGAGAGCATTTCCCCCTTTTTGTTCCTAAGACTATAAATGAGTGGATTCAGCCTGGGGATCACCATAGTATAAAACACAGAGGCCACCTGATCCTTTCCCAAGGAGTAGGATATCTTTTGGTTTTAAATAAGTAGAAATCAAGGTGTCATAAAAGATGGTGACTCCCAGGAGATGGGAGTCACAAGTAGAGAAGGCATTGCTCTTTCCTGAGGTGGACGTAATTTTCAGGATAGTAGAGAGAATGGATACGTAGGACACAGAGACTGTGATAAGAGACACCATAAGAGTGGAGCCAGCAATAATGAATATCATAATTTCAATGCCTATGAGTGTCAGTGCAGGACAGGGCTAAAACTGGGGTTGTGTCACAGAAAAAGTGATGAATTACATTGGATTTGCAGAAATGCAAATTGTTCATGCAAAGTACATTGACCAAAGAATCAGTAAAGACAATCACATAGGACCCAGTGATGAGAGCACAGCAAAGACTCCTGGACATAACCACTGGGTAGTGAAGAAGATTGCAGATGGCTACATAGTAGTCATAGGCCATTGAAGAAAGAAGGAAACATTCAGTGGCACACAAGAAGATAAAAAAAGACATCTGGGTGAAGCAGCCTTGGAATGAAATTAAATTGGTAGAAGTCAATAAGTTCTCTAAGGTTTTAGGTATGATGACTGTTGAGTAACTGAGGTCAAGGAATGACAAGTGACTGAAGAAAAAATACAAGTTGGTGTGAAGCTGGAGATCCAGGTGAATTATCAGAATCATCCCTGTGATCCCCAGTAATCAAGTATATCAGGAGAAACAGCATAAAGGGGACCTACTGGATCTCTTCAGAGTCTGTCAGTCCCATAAGGATAAAGTCAGGTACATTTGTGTTATTACTACTTCTCATAATAGCGTTCAACTGTAAAACTAAGGTGATAATTAACACGAATGACTTCATAAATGCTTTTGTTTATATGAATGATCTGGCATTCAAAATTTTTTGTTTAGAGCTTCTAGAAATTCTTAACAAAAAGCAGCTTGCAAAATAAGACTGAACAATCTTAGTGTTACTGTCGAATATATATTAGTTATAAATCATCACTTGGATGTTATATAATAGATGTTAATATATATTGCATAAGTAGAATAGACCTGACACTAATATAAATGTTTCCCTTTATGAACACATTTAGCCCACCTGGAAATATTACACCATAGGTGTTAGTATTAGCCACATATTTTAGGTGAGAAAAAAACAGAACAGTTTTAATTAACTTATAGAGGGTCAGATAATAAATGTTGGCTCTGTGATACTACCAAGATAGGTAGAATTCAGAGAGCATGATCATAACACTTAATATCTGTTTATAATTAATTCCAGAAAACTGAGATAAATGCTAATAACAAACAAGGATAGAAAAAGTTTTAATATCATTTACTTTTATTTTGTATCCATTATTATTTAACAAAAATAACATATCATATATTTCAATCTCTGAGAACTTTACTTGAATGAGTTACATTTATAGATCACATGTAATTTTCATTTCTAGAAGATATCAGATTTCTTCCAAAATTGTATTTTTCAATATATGTACATTGCTTGTAGACTCTGATTCCATCAATTCTAGATTTCCATTCCACAAATCCTGTCATTACTTAAGTAAGGCATAAATGATACGCATATGCATGTGCTTCTAGTAATGTGTCCATTTTATTTGATCTGAGGTAAAACCCTTTAATTCTGAGAATAATTCTTACCATAAACAAAAGGTGGTGAAAAAGTTTCTTCCAAGAGCATCTGTCTAGCAGTTTGTCACCCTCAAATTTCTCACAAATAGGAGGGAGCGGCAAGATGGTGTTGGTGTAGGAGGGTGCACACTGCAAGCTCCCAGAGCGAGGCGGATTGTGGACGGGGTCCTGCCCGGGGGTCTGTGCTGTGCACGCGTGGAGTGAGAAGCTTGGGACATCTATCTGCGCCAATCGTCGGCGTGGACCGAACGGTGGAGACTCGTGAGTTTTGAGGCTGCCGGTGGAGGTTGGCACAGGCGGCTGAGCCACGCGGTTAGGGAAAAAAAAAATAAAACGGCCATTTGGAGCCACTGGCGGGGCGAAAAAGTTTTATTTTCTGGGGATCTGGCTGCCTGGCGCCCCTTGGATCTTGTGTGAACAGAGCAAACGAGCTAATCAGCACCCGGTGAACCGGAGGGGGGATTTTGGTCGGGGAACAGAGCTGATTTCCCTAGCCACCCAGGGATAAGACCTGGGCCACTGCGGAGCCAGGAGGAAGGGACAATTCCCCAAAAAGGGAGGGTTCGGTTGGAAGACAGGGAAGGGTATTTTATATTTTTAGACATTAATCTGGCTGCCCGCACCTCCCCGTGGCTTTGGGGAGAAGATAGGCCGAACTGAAGCAGCACCAGGCTGAGAGCAGATGCGAAGCTGTACTCAAACTGATTTGCTGAGCAGCCCGGTGAGGCTGGAGCTCGGCGCCAGAAGGGGCGGAATCTGCCATCTTTAGCACTCCTCACTGACTAACATCAGAGTTTCAGCTAACCTGGGAAGTCCGGAAAGTGGGACGTGCTTGATTAATTTCCACGGGCCCAGCTAGGGTCCCTTCCGTAAGGGGGTTGGTCTAGAAGAGGAATTATTTTGGGTCCTGCATTTGGCTAAAAAAAAAAAAAAAA
>JAKSZT010018603.1:0-24056 GCA_026826555.1 Tolypeutes matacus
ACTTGGATGAGTCCATTGAGCTGTAGGGTAGGAGTTGCAGCTCCACTTAGATTTCATGTACACCTGGCACATAGGTAGGTGGGAGGCTCCAGTCGCTGGAAGTATACCTAAGAAACTCCAGCATCACATGTAGGTTTCAATAGAAGGGACTGGTGAACCATGTGCAGGGAGGACTTATTTGAGTCTAATTCTGTCACTCTCAGGAGCACATATTACAAAATAGAACCCACTGATAAGGCATCAGTCTCTGGGGCTATCCCCCCTTATATAAGACCAGGGTGTCTCTGGAGCTCTCAGGAACCCCACTGAGTGGGGTGATAGGCACTTAGATGTTCTATGAGCTCCTACTGAGGTGTGCGTAAGGGTTACCTCTGGGATGACCTCCCGACTCTCTTTGAAGTCTCTTAGCCACTTTAACTCATTTGTCTTTACCGTTTCCCCCTTTTATTCAAGGTCTTTTTCCAGTTGTGTTGCCAGTTGGCACTTGGGAAAAAGTATTTTGTCACAAAATACTTTAAAGTCCACTAGATAATTTAAATTATATGTCCTAATTCAATTAATTGTTCCCCTTTTTGTAGACATTTGGATTGTCTCCATTTTTCACTATTAATAAAAAAAATTCTGAAAGAAAACCTGTGTGCTTAATTTTGGCTCATATATTTTATCTAGAACACTCATCTATTACACTTTCTCTCCCTAACAAGCAACCTTCTGATTGTAGTGACCATCACCACTAGCTAAGCCTTGGGTTTCCCATGAAAATTTTCTGTCTTTCCTATCCTTTCTCATGTTTCTTTCTCTGCTACAAAGGCCCCCAAATTACTTTGGACTTACTCTCTGAAAAGAAAACATTCTCCTTAAATGGGTGTATGACTCAGGTCTTTAGGGGACATTTCCTTGGGGAAGTTCAGATCCTCCTACTTAAGGTGATGTCCTATGACCACTACGTGGCCATCTACATGATTCTGCACTACATGATCAAAATGAACTAATGGGTGTGTGGTCTCCTTGTGGTCGGGTACAAGGTTGAGAAGTTTCTTCATACCCTGATTCAAATCCTTTCTGTGATGTTTGCTCTTCTATGGCTCCAATGTTAATGACCATTTTTTCTGTAATCTTACCCTCTGCTGAATCTCTCCTGCATTGACACTCATATCTGTGGAGTCTTTGTTGTTACCATAGTGGCTGCTATGGGTGCTCAGGTTTTCTATTCTTATCACCTCCTACGTCCTCATACTCTGCCTCCTCAGAATTCACAGCTCTGAAGCATGGCAGAGGGCTTTCTCCATCTATAGCTTCAATATTTCTGTGCTTCCTTGTTCTTTATGCCTGTATATTTGTGTACCATTGATCTATGATAATCTTTTCCATTGATAAAGGAGTGGATATATTTTATGCTATAGTATCACTCATTTTAAAACTTTTAATCTACACAGTCAGAAAGGTATAGGTGAAAAATGAACTGACATGAAAAATTTGTAGAGACAGAAAGTGACTATTGATAACATTAACATGATTAGATAACATGAAATGAAATCAATTCATAATTTAACAAGTGTGGCTCCTGAAAAGAATATAGGTCTTGGTATCAGACATGTGGGTTTTTACATTTTATCCACTTGAAAACTGTAATCTTTAATGTTTCCACTTTTGTGTAATATGAATATTTCATTACATGATGAATAAATTATCATTCACTTGTAAAGTTCTTGAATATATGAATTATTGATCGAAGGGACATTGCCAATTGACATAAAAGTGTCACAGTGTTTGGAGGAAAAGCCACAGCTTTTTTTATTCAGTGAAACAATCCTTGGAAAGTTCTAGGCATACATTATATAATCAATATGCCAAGTATTTTAAAAAGTATTTAAACTAATGTCATTATAGATCAGTATTTTGTTGAAAATTCATAGTATTAATACCAACTGCTCAAGCCAAGTAGACATATTATTGTGATAGACAGGAACTACCAGAAATATGTGGGATTGGAAGAATGATAAAAGGTCATTAAGGTAGGAATTACCCTAAAAATTAATGCTGTTTTGTTTCACAACTAAAGGGAGCCCTGTTTTTCGTTTTATCTGTATGAGGGCCAGAATAACCTACTTTCTCTGCCTATAGCCAAGGATATGGATCTAGATTAGCGCCAGGGCAGAAGTTCTGCCGATCTTAGTGACTCACTTCCATATTAGTAAGATGAGAATTAGTGCAAATTACTCCATAACAATGACTAAATATTATTTTAAATATATTTTAGATACAGATTAATAGTCATCAATTGTTATGATTCTAAAATAGTGTAGATTGGATAAATAGCAATCATTACAAAATGAAGTCAAATTAGTGCTTCCCTCTCTTTGGTGTAACACACACTTCAGCAACTGAAATATTTAAAGTATAAATTTATACATCAGCTTTTTGTCCCTTGACCAAAGATGTAAGGTATTGCTAAAGAAAACTATACAATCATCCTCCAAGAAGTATCAATAAGAATTATGAACTCCAACTTGAACACTTTATTCAATGTTTTTGAGTAAACTTTCTAGCTGTTCTTGATGGTTTCCTCTTCTATATATTATTCTTAGCATAGATTCCAATTTTGTGTCAATTTCCTGTAACCTTTATTCCACAAATTCTCTTCTCATATCAGAGAAAGGCTATGCCTTCTACTTGTTAGGAAAATAGGGGCCATCACACAATCATTATTTCAATCTCAAGCCTCCTCATCCATATGATATCTAATAACGCTTTTCACCTTTATGATTTCCTGCCCATGAGATAAATATGTGCACAGGCTCTGATTAAAATTTAATGTTGATAATTTGTTCAACTACAGCTCCTTCTAGTCTTCTCAGGAATTTTACTTCTAACTACCACAAACAGAGCACCCTCAAAATGTTTATGGGTCCTGTTAAGGTTTAATGAGGGTTTTTGCTCCAGAATTAAAACAATGGAGGGGAATATAAAATCCAGTACCCTTTTTGTATCTATGACACAGAGAGTTAGAGTAAGATATAGAGATAGAGATGATAGAGTTGATAGAGGCTTTAGAGTTAGAGTTGGAGTTTTTTGTGTCAATGCAATTAATTCTCAATAGAGAATACTTTGATATGGTCTCTCCTGACATCCCCTTACATAGACAGAGCTCTGACCAAGTAATCTGGTTAATGAATTCCATGCCTTAAATAATTGAATAAGTGTTGCACTGTACCCTCAGGGACACTTACTCCTTCCTCAAAAAAGATTTCTAATTGTGGGGAGAGTGCCTATCCATACCCTTCGTCATCTTTTTAAGTCCAGGAACAACCTGAACCCAAAGTGTCAAGTGAATTATGCCAACCCAAATGATTCTTGGCAAGATTGCAATCAAGACCACATTGGAGGCTGAGTGGGAGGAAATGGAAGTTGAATCCTCCTTCCTACAGACTTTATTTTTTTCACCGACTAGGTGTGTTTTAAAGGGAGCCTGGCTGAGAGTGATTTTCTTACAATGACGTCTTCATATAAACATAAACCTTCACTCTGTGTGAATTCCCATCTCTGGGGCAGAAGAAAGGCTGCTCTATTCCTTCATATCTCTTATGCTATGTTGGCTCTTAACTATTCATGAGATAAGAAATTTTTATATCCATGGATTTAAATTCATTCCATTGAGAGTAAAAATCTTTGGAATCTTGTCTTACAAGTTTTCTCAGTCAATCATTATTTGAAAGGTCAAAGTCATCAGGATATTTAGGTGGTGTTTATTTTTGTTTTTCTTAATTAATAATACGTAAAATTGACCTAATTATTATGCAAAAATTCATATATTTACTCATGTAGTTACTAGTTTTGGTGATCTTCATTCTCTTGTAGAGATCCATATTTCCACTAGAATCACTTTCCCTCTGCCTGAAAGCCTCCTTTTATTTTTTGTACTGTGAGTGGGCTGACAACAGATTTTTAGTTTCATATAAAAGAAAAAATCTTTATTTTCTGTCTTTTGAAAGATATTCTTGCTGTATATATGTATTATAGCTTGACAATTTTCTCATTCACATGGTGCACCACTGTCTCCTTGCTTGCTTTAGTTCTTACCTGAAGAATGATGTCATTATATCATCTTCCTCTGTACAACTCTTTATTTTGCAACCTTGCATTCTTCCAAAGCGGAAAGATGCACAGAGAAGTTGAGATACTTGCCTTAGATGACACAGATTGGCCAGAAGTAAAAAAAAAAAATGACAACAGTGTCATAGTAGTAGGTGTGTTGGCCATGAAACATTTCCCTCAATCTAATTTAGAAAATATATTCTAAACATTTTCTATGCAAAATACACAAGATTGATGTTTTCATATGCTATCTTTTGTATCTATCCCAATAATATTATTTTCTTTATGGCTATTTAACAAGTCCTGGCAAGATAATTGATAATCATAAAGTCATATTAGTAAGTAAAAGAATTGGGAATCATATCCAGTTTCATATCTTTCAGGTGGAATTCATCTAGGATGTTAGTATTGCCTATTCACATACAGCATATCCTTCTTCAGAAATTGAATACCTCTGTTTAGACCTACATTCTACCCATCAGCCAAAGAGATTCCAAAATCAAAGATGCCAAGATCATGCTTAGGCAGATTTCCAGCAGGGGTATCAAAGATAAGAGTAAGTTAGGAGATGTTCTCTTCCATCCACCCTCCTTCCTTTATAGCTCCTGAACATTGAATCTGTCTGATGAGTAAACCATGCCTTTGCTTGGTGATAGAACCAAAGCTTCTAAACAGTCCAGACTTGGTCTGAGTCTCCTCTCCCTCTACTATCCAGGGTGGACACCTCATAGCACCAGTTTCTGATATGTACCATAACATCATGAATAAGGCTCAGGATTTAAAATCAGCTAATTCTGGACTTAAATTGAAGCACTACTAGTTATTAGATTTTTCCCATGGCCAAATTTCCTTTCACATAATTTGGAAATAACAAGAACTTCATCATGGTGATTATATAAGACTCAAATGAGACATTATACTTAAGAAAATTCATTGATATATGAAAGTTCTGATTACATATTTGTTCTAATGATATTCACATTTCATTTATCCCCTACAAGCTTATCTGGGAATCTCATCTTTCCTGTTAGTTATTTTAGAGTGGAAGTCAAACACTCCTAGAAAGTTTTCAGAATTATTTTTACTTGCAAATAATTATTGACTATTTCTAAACTTGGCCTTTTTTTCCTCCTAATTTCACCATTTACCCACAATCTTGCCATCCACAAGAGAAATGAAGACAACTTACATGTAATAGACAAGAAAATTTTTGCCAGGACTAGGCATGCTACACCATGAGCTCTTCATGCCTAGGCAGAAGATGACAACAGACAACAAAGAATTGACACTGTGCCAAATGCCATTCTAAGCATTACAGGCATAATCTCCTATATCCTCACACAGATTTATGAGATAAGTTACTTCTCATCCTCTTTGTACAGTTGTGAAAATGAGGCATAAAGAAGCTAAGAACCTTGCCAAGTTGGCACAGTAGTATATAGAAGAGCCAGCCCTAGGAGGTGCACTTTACTGTATCCCAAGTTCTTCCTCATAAGCATGTCATAATTTTAATATTAGAGAGCAGTTTCTCTAGCCGGCATGTGTTTATCCTCAGGGCAACAACACTGGAATAGAAGTTTTAACGGCCTCGGTATTTTCAAAATTTATTTTCTTCAATCCTCCATATAGCTTTGAGGGAGGGTAATAGGTTTGTTTTATATACTCTGATAAACTCTTGCACCCATTCTTCTATGACTAAATTAATGCATAACCTACTCCCCAGGCTTTAGGATGACTTCCAGACTGCAGGCATAAGATGTTGCTTACCTAACTCCAGTGGATCTCTGTTCACCCCTGATGGTCACCGATGTCATAGACACAAGAGAGGACATGGTATACTTGTTTGGCTGCCAACTTGGATGAAGCTGCTAATTCTAACCTTTCGGGAACAGAAAGTTCAGAACATCCCTAACTCCTTCTTGTGCTTGTGCAATATTCTTTTAAATATATACCTTCAATCATACATGAAAATATTAATAAGGACAGACTTTGGGGATTACCAGGCTTGTAACACCACATCAAGAGCCAAAGATAATAGATGCTGTTTGTTTCTAAATTGCCATCCAATTTGCACCCAGACTCTGAGGGACCAAAGCAGTTATCTCCAGCCTCAGCACAGAGTTTCTATAAAGAAAAGGCTTAAAAAGCTCACATCAGAGACCTGCAACTCCAGGGCAACTTTGATTTGCTGCTGAGTTTATGTTACTCATAATCCCCAATTATTCTGTCTTAACATAGTTTGCTACTTTCAGGCCTTTAAATATGTAATAAAACAAATCAAAGGACTTAATATGCTTTTTCTAGTCACCAAGAAAGTAAGACAGGTAATGTGCAGTGGGGAGGCGTGGGAAGGGGTGTCCTTCAAGTTTATGTTGCTTGTCATCAAGATTTTTGGATAAAGAAATTGTATTCTAAGCTGCAATGCTTGTGGCCCACGTATGCCAATTGGTGTGAGCCTATAGAGCAAAGATATCAACACCCCACAATCTAAGATTTAATTAGAAAGTCTCCCTTAGCATCATTTTCAAGTCCTTAATTGATGTAAAGAAGCCCTATACCTAAAGTAAATATAGCTGAACGTTCAGAGAAGCAGTTAGTGATGGGTCAGTGATTGCTAACACCACAGAAAGTATTCTTTACAAATATGGGATGAACTTGTTACTTCTTCTCCATATGTATTCAGAGAGATAGGTATAACCAGTGACTTCTTAATTAGTATTTTTCTCTCCAGATGACATTAGTGTTCACCTTATAAGTAAGTTATATTTAAACATGTGTTTCAACTGTCACCGTGGTTTAGGACTAATGATGGGCATATGAAGACTACTTTGAATAGCATTCATTTGTGACATTGTGGACCCAGATATGAGACAAGTAAATAAAAAGTATTTTATTTAAAAATTCTGCTGATTACAAAGGCAATATATACTCTTTACAGAAAAATCACATCATAAAATTGATAAATGAAGAAAACAATAATCCTTCTTAATCACACATTTATGGTAAGGACTGTTAGTTTTTAGTGTATATTCTTCATAACTGTTTCTGAGTATATGTCCTTTTAGACTTAAGATTATAATATATATGTCATTATATATTATTCCTTTTCCACTAAGTATTGTATTGAAAACTCTTTCCATGTCCTTTATCTTCTTACAAATCTCTTTAATGTCCATGTGACTCTTCATAACCACACATTACAATGCATTTAGCTGTACACCCTTATGCAGACATTTAGGTTGACTTAATCCATTTTCCCTGTTATATAAAAAATGTGAAGCACAACCTGTATACATAGTTTTAGCCATATATATTGTGTGATGTAGATGCTAATAAGGATTATTGAAAATTTTATATCATCACAACTCATGAACACTGCATATATAGTTCTCATTAATGTTTGTTATTCATAAGTTGCCACTTAATATTGATTATTTTTATCAGTTATCACCTTTCTCCAAATAAGCCAGGTTGACATTTTAGGCAGAACTTGGAAATTATCAGGGATCCAATTTCTCTTTTCTGGGGTAAACAAGTCTGTAGGTTATTTTCAGAGTGAGCCTTTAATCAGCACCATATCTAAGAGAGAGGGGATGAAAGTATTATAAGTTATTATAAATTGGTAATGGAAAAAGCATGATTACATTCCTTTTTTATATCATCACTCATAATTGAGTGCCTTTCTTTTTGCTGCAATATTGACTGGTTCCATTTATTACTGCTTTTGACCATAACTTTCTACCCATCATCATATTTTCCATATTAACATATATCTTTAGATGCACATTCACACAAATATCCTAGGATTTGATAGGAAATATCTCAGGTTTGTCCTTGCCATTTGTTATGTATGACACATTGATGGTTATCCTTAAATGTGCTACATGAGGTAAATTTATGGCCCACCTTAAAATGTCTTAGGAATACATATTGCTGAATTTAATTGCATGGATGTTGTGTTTTGGGCATCAGTAACACCTTCCTTGGATACACATTAATTTATTCCCATTCCAGAGCTCACTGTATCAAGCAAGTAAAAAGGAAAATTTTGTGAGTTGATAAAAAATGTAACATTGTTTAATTTCATTCTCTGTCCCCTACTCATTGTAACCCAATGATCCTAAAAACATCACTTAAAAAGAATTCACAAGTGGATATTTGAAAGGACTCACAAGGCTCCAAAGAGCATTCTAGTTAAGACTTTTATTTCAAGGCAAAAGATATCGTGCAATAAGAGAAGTAGAGCTCAAGCAAGCACTAGAGCTCTAAGAGACATCCAGGCACAACCTCTATGGGGTTCTTATTCACACACAGACAAACTTTGTCTTCAGTTGAACCACCAAAATCTGCAATGATAAATCTGCATCTCAAGAAGGCTCAAGGCAGATGATTCCAGTGGGGTATTTGTGTTGCTCTGGTCAAAGCACTTAAGTCTGATGAAAACCATCAGTAAAAAAATTGGCCCTTGGTTTTACTAAGGGAGATTTGGACTTTAAACAGCACATCCAAAGTCCTACTACCTTTTTCATGACCTAGGGTCAAAACCAGGTGTCCCCAGAGATAAGGATAGAGCTTTCCCTATAAGCTGTAAAATAACTCTATTCTATATAGACTATCTTCCGACCATGGTCAAGCCTTTCTAATTTTAAATCACTAATGATAATTATTTCTCCTGCATATTTTTACCATTTATATAACATAAAAATCAAATCAATAACTGTAAAAATGTTAATAATTTGTACCACAAAATAAGGTATAAATATTGCTTTAAAGAAGAATTTCAGTTTGATAAATATTTTAGCACAAACATATTCCTAGTTATACACAAGTTTGACAACTCTTTTGTCTCTTCTCATCACTGTAATTTTAACTTTATGAAAGATATGAATATATTCATTTAATGTAACAATGAATTAATGGATAACTAACACTTGTTCTTTCTCTGTCCATTCAGATTTCATTGGATGAGCATAATGTAGAGGTTTAAATTCAGTTTCTAAATATATTTGGCAGTCAATGTCAGTATTATATATTTTGTTGAAATCAGAGAAATTAAACTTATGAATTATAAGAGTATTATATCATATACATTACGATTATTACAAAATAAGTCATTTAGAATTGTGACCATATTTTCTAGTCTTTCCAAACAAAACTGGCCTTTACTTATCTGTCAAACATTGTCATGTATTGGATCATAAATTAAGGACCAAGTATCAGTTAATTCTGGATCTGATTTTCTTGGTGGCCTTACCATATGCCCTATTTAATACTAAAAGGCTGTACTGACTTGGGTTCCCTAATTAGCCTTACTTTTAAATAATGACCATCTTCCACCAACCAATAAATTCCTAGTAAAATTTAATAGATTTCTAGTCCTGACCAACTACACTATCAGATTCACCATAGTTTTAGTTGTTTGTGGATCTTTGGTAGGTAGAGAGTGCCTAAATAGTTCAAACTATGGGGACTAACAGATTCCCATAAATTCATTCCTGTGCTTCTCCTGACAAGATCAGAAGCTGTTGCTTTTAAGTTTTTCTGTGAATCCATTTAAGGAGCATACTTCACAGCTCCTCTTGGATTAATGTGCATGATCTTTCCCATCTTTGTTTCCTGGTATGATTTATAAATATCGTTGAGATTGTTTTACCTATTTTTCTACAATTATTATACCTGTCCAGGCTGATTGCCATCTTTCAGTTCCTCCTGAAAAAAAAATAAACATCCTTCTTTGTGGCTGTATAGGTCAATAAATCCTTTTCTTCATTATGACTCTCCTCAGAAAAGAAAATTATGCTTGAACTTTTATAGCTGTGCTAACCACACAATGGTTGTTATAGGGTATTTTGGCCAGTGATAACTCATCCATCAAACATACTCTCTCTGAGTATGTATTGCTCAAGTGCAACACAATTATATATTTTAGACCAAAATATGTTGAATTACCCAGGATAATGTCATGTAGGTATTGTTTATCAACACCTGTACATATTTTGAGTGTGCCAAAGTTCTTTCCACAATATCCTTGGCAGACATTGGAGCTAAGTATATGAGCCCACTGAGTCAATCCTAAAGTGAGATTGATTTCTCCTGCCATGCATTCTATATTTTTATGATTTCCCTCAAAAAGAAAAAAAGAAGATTAATAGGCACAAATAATACAATAAGTCAGGCATGCATCAGATTGTTTATATCTACAGTATCTGTGTCCCTTTATCAACAGCCTATCTTCTATGTTAATAATTGGACAGTGACTAGGGTCTCTGCTGTCAAATGAAATTGTTTGTTTGCATCCAGAAGGTACTATTTCCCACATCCTGTCTCCCAAAAGAGGTCTTCTATAATGGGAGTAGAATGTAAAAAGAAATCCAAAAGACAAAGCAAAATTACAATTAGTTAGTGTTTTTACCTACAAGGTGTTTTTGAATCATTAGACTACATCCTAATGATTCAAAACATTTGAGGCCAAGAAAACATCCAAATATAGATATCCTCAAGGTGATGCATTCATCCAAGAAAAAGCTGCTGGTGATCCTTGACTCCTGTATCACATGGCAAAGCAAATGGCAGCATCTGCTGGTCTCACCCTTCTCTTCCAGGTTTTGTTGATTTAGGGTTCTTGCTTCTGTGGCTTTCTCTTTCCCTGTCTGTATTCATTCCCTTTATGAAGGTGTCCCCTAAGAGAATTTAGATACATCCTGAATGAGGTGGGTCACACCTTAACTGATGTAGTAGCCTCATCAAAAGTCCTACTTACAATGGGTCCACACCCACAGAGATGGATTCAGTTTAAGGACAGGTCTTTCTAGGGCATGCAGAGCTTCAAACCACTATAACCTCTCATGAGGCACCAAATAATATTACAAATTTCTATTACATTATTCATTTACCAATGGTTTCAATTTCTTATCGTTCTTATCACTTGAATTAATATTCACCAAGACTCTTCACAGATGCTTCACTCAGGATTCTTTTTATTTTCCATCATATAAAGACCTTTTTTCCATACCATATTGGCTACTCCTCAAAAGTGGTGTTTGAGTTTGCCAAAGGTCTCCTGATGCAAAGCACCAGAAATCTGTTGGCTTTTATAAGCGGGATTTATTTGGGGTAATGCTTACAGGTCCAAGCCCATGCAATGTCCAAACTGAGGCACCATCAAAATGCTTTTTCACGAAAGTCAGCTACTGTTGAACCTGGATGTTGCCACATGGTGGAGCAAGATAGCCACCAATCTCTGCCCAGGTTTCAGCCTTCCCCTCTGGGCTCACCCTTTACTCTTGAGTTGCTACATGTGCCCTGCCTCTTGGGGGTTTGTGATTAAGGAAGCCTGTAGTCCTTTTTCTTCTGGCATAGGGCTTATTTCCTTCCAGACCTCTTTTATCTGTGACTGCTGTTCAGCGCTCTTCATAAGTTCAGATGTAAGCTATCAGACAAATGGCTCATCACTCCCCAGGGCCTCAAGTGTTTGAGCCTCCTCATATGGCAAGATTAAAAATGGCAGAGCTTTTTCTTCCTGTGTGTATCTGAGTGAGTGTTCATCTATATCAGACAGCAAGGGGTTGGGGACTCAACCTGAGCCAGGTGTCACTGCTGTCCAATAAAAAACCCTATAGGAATCTTATCAGTTATCTAATCAAAGACCCTTCAAATGAATTTAATACAATCAAAGGGTATCACACGCAGAGGAATAGATTAGTTAACAAACATAATCTTTCTCTTTTGGGAAATCATAAAATAATCTCAATCTGCCACTGATGTGTAACATGTGGAACACTGCTCTTAATTTGCTCCCCTCGTCAAACCACAGGTCTCTCTGCTTTTACTTTCCAGATTGATTGCTGACCCTGTGCTCTTGAGCTACCATCTTAAACTATGCTGCTGGTTAGGTATCCTCCAAGAACTGATTATATGGAGGTGCTCCTTTGGCTAAGGGTTTGGAAACTCCTCAGGAGAATCTATAATTGGCACAAATTAATTGCAGCCCCCTGTTTCACTCTGCAATGCTTTCCCCTTTTCAAGTATTCTTGATTTATCATTTCTATTTAATAAGGGAATTCTTCAATTCATTTCCCTACCTGCTGGAATGAATATGATATAAAATGGGATATATTGGTATATCAGTACTCAAAATAATATGTTGTTGGAGGCAGCCAGAAAGAGGTGAAGCTAAAATGGCCGACGGACAACAAAGAACAAGCCTGATCCTATATTTAGCCTTCTTTGAGGAAGTAGCTCACCCTGCTCCCGCGCGCGCGAAACCTTCCCGCCTTCCACAGATAGCAAACCCTCCCTAGCAACCAACTGTGCCCAATACCAGCCTGCCATATATGCCTTACACGTACTTCCTCTTTTTTCATGCCCTACCCCCTACACCACCCCTCACCCTACTTATAAAAGGCTGTGCACTTCCTCAATAAATTAGACCTGCGTACTTACCTCGTCTCGGTGGTGGTCTTTCCTCCGTGCGCCCTCCACGCTGTCTGGGCCCCCGAACGCTGGTTGCCGCTCAGCATTCCCCTTCCGCCAACAAGTGGTTCAGAACAACCACAATATGTCCTTCAGTAAAAAAAGAAGTTCCAAACAAAATCCAATAACATGATAGCAAGAAATGTTGTGTACTTTATTAGCTGTAACAGTCCAAAAGTTCTCCATCCAAAAGTTTAATGGTCTCTGTTGGTGATTATGCCAGCATCCCTTGCAGAGGGCATTGTTTACAAAGGAGAACATATTCTTCATGACTCTATTTTATTTTATTTATTTTATTTCATTTCATTTCATTTCTTTTATTTAAATGATACTTAGATTACATAAATGTTACTAAAAACTATAAGGGATTCCCATATGCCCAACTCCCTATACCTCCCATGATTTCCCACCCTAACAATACCTTTTACTAGTGTGGTACATTCATTAAGATTGGTGAATACATTTTGGAGCTTTGCCACAGTGAAGCAAGCCAGGCACTGAAGGACAAATATTACATGACCTCACTGATATGAATTAAACAAGTTTAGCAGATGCACAGAACTAGAGTCTGGAAGATAGGTTTATAGGAGATAGAAATATGACTCTCTTTATAAGAACAGAGAAGCATATTGAGGACTTCCATCAGATTTTCTCTCATTTGTAATTGGCTAGAATTTGGTCACTTGCCTATCCCTTTTTGAATCCCTGTAAAGGGATATAACATGAATATAATTAGTTTAAACTAATCCATATTCATTTTTATAGCCTGGGGTGAACCCAGATTTATTCAAATACATAGACCCCTGACACTGGAACAAAATTAAAATCTATTGGGAATAATTAAGATGAGAAATTACTCTCCACAATATGCCCATATATATTATATACCATGGTCTCCTATACTTATTGTCTCTCTTCTCTCCTCGCTCCCCACTTCCTTCTCCTTCCTTCCCCTCCCTCCCCTCCCTTCACTTTCTTACCTTTCTTTCTCCTTCTCCTCCTCTTCTTCATTCTTCTTCTTTTTCATAGTTCTCTCTCTTGCTCTCTCTCTCTCTTACTCTCCCTCTCTCATCTCTGTCACTTTCATTCTATCAATCTCTCTTCCTCCTTAGCATTTAGATTCTTCCCATGGCCATTTAAATGTGATAATGTTATTCCCATCTTACAAAATATTCACCTCTCCCTCATGTCCATTTTCAGTTACTAATTTTATCCTAATAATTACCGTATAAGATAATGTCTCAATTTTTCAGAAGAGAAACTGAAACACAGAAAAGTTGACTAACTTGCTTAATTTCACACAGATTGGTCAAGATTTGATAAATGTCAACACATTATAGTAGCAATGGAAATGTGTCATGCAGACTTTTCTCTCAATTTAAATAAAAAAAGATTTTCTAAGTACTTTCTAGGAATAACATACTAGTAAATGATTTCACATGCCATCTTTTAAAATTACTACTAAAAACCCCATTTTACTTAAGGCTACTTTACAGGACCATAAAAGTTAATTGACACCAATAGAATCATATAGTAAGTAGAAAATTGGAAATCATATCTAAGGTCATGTCTTTGGTGTATACTTTCTCCAGGCCCATACCACTTCTCATTCATAAAGAGATGCCCCTGGTCAAAATTCTTTACTGCTGCAGTCTTTAATTCTACCCCAGTGGAATCAGGATATTTGCAGAATCAAACCTGTTTAGATTGTCCTTAAGGAGGTCCCCAGGAATGGGGCCAAAATTGGGAAAGGCAGATCAATGTTTTCTTTACTGTGTGCCTCTTTTCTGGTCAGCTCCTGCCTGCTTCTGGTAGAAGAAATAAAGTTCCTAAAGATAAGAGCTGATGTGAGTCAGCACGTACTCTCTCATCCAGTAGATTAGACATATCACAGCAGCAGTGTCTAATGAGGTACAACAATATAGTGATAAGTGTTCAGGTTTATCAAGAAAGAGTGCAAAATTTTGTCAAATGCCTTTTTTATGACAATTGAGATGACCATGTGGTGTTCCCCCTTCGGTTTGTTGATGTGGTATATTACATTAATTGATTTTCTTGTGTTGAACAACCAGGTATAAAACCCACTTGATCATGGTGTATAATTCTTTAATAGGCAGTTGGATTCAATTTGCAAGTACTTTTTTGATAATGTTTGCTTCTATATTCATAAGAGCTTGGTCTGAAATTTTCTTTTCTTGTAGTATCTTTATCTGGCTTCAGTATTAGTGTGGCATTGGCTTTAAAAATGAGTAAAGTCATTTTCCCTCCTCTCCAATTTTTTGGAAGAGTGGGAGTAAGATTGGTATTAATTCTTTTAGAAAAGATTGGTATATTTCATCTGTGAAGCTATGTATTCATGGGCTTTTCTTTGTTGGGAGGCTTATGATGACTGATTCGGTCTCTTTACTTCTGATTGTTTTATTGAAGTCTTGTATTTCTTCTAAAGGCAATACAGGCTTTATGTTTCTAGCAATTTGTCCATTTCATCTAGGCTGTCTATTTGGTTGGCATACAGTTTTTCATAATATCTTCTAATGATATTTTGATTTCTGCCCCTCTTCCCATTCCTGATTGATTTGCATCTTCTCTCTTTTTTTCTTGATTAATCTGGCTAAGGGTCTGTTGATTTTATTGTTCTCAAAAAAAAAAACAGCTTTTAGTTTTGTTGATTCTCTCTATCATTATTTTTGTTCTCAATTTCATTTAGTTTTGCTCTAATCTTTTAATTTCTTTTTTCTGCTACCTGTGGGTTTAATTTCTGTTCTTTTTCTAGTTCCTCTAGGTATGCAGTTAGAGCTAACATTTTAGCTCTTTTTTTATTTTTTAATGTAAGCACTGAGGGCTATAAATATCCTTCTTAGCACTTCCTTCACTATATTCCATAAGTTTTGCTATGTTCTGCTCTTGTTTTCATTTGTCTCAAGATATTTATTGATTTCATTTTGCAATTTCTTCTGTGGCCCACAGATTGTTTAAGAGTATGTAGTTTAACCTCCATATATTTACAAATTTTCCCATTCTCTATCTATTATTGATTTTCAGCTTCATTCTGTTATGATAAGAGAAAGAGCTTTGTATAATTACAATCCTTATAAATTTATTGAGACCTGTTTAGTAACCAATGTATCATCTATCCTGGAAAAAAATCCATGAGCAATTGAGAAGAAATGTATATCCTGCTCTTCTAGGGTGTGATGTTCTGTATATGTCTGTTTTCATAAGTCTAGTTCATTTATCATAATGTCCAATTTCTCTGTTCCTCATTGATCCTTTGTCTAGAGGTTCTGTCTATTGATTAGAGTGTTATAGTGAAGTCTCCAACTATTAGTGTAAAGAAGTTTATTTCTCCCTTCAGTATTGCCAGAGTTTGGCACATATATTTTGGGGCACCCTGGTTAAGTGCATAACTTTTTATGATTGTTATTTCTTCTTGATTGATTGCCCCTTTTATTAATATGTTTTGGCTTTTTTATGTCTTATAACAGTTTTCTATTTAAAGTCTCCTATGTCTAGTTACCCTTGATCTTTTTGGTTACTGTTTGCATGAAATATCTTTTTCCAACTTTTCACTGTCAGCCTATTTGTATCATTGGGTAAGGTAAATTTCTTGTAGATAGCATATAGTGAGCTCATAACTATATTTTTTTAATCCTTTCTGTGTGTCTATTACTTTTGAATGGGGAGTTTTATCCATTAACATTGAATGCTATCACTGTAAAGGCATTACTTCAACCATTTTATCCTTTGGCTGTCATATATCATATCTTATTTCCCTATCTTTGTGCCATTTTAGTTACCCTTTCTAATAATGTTCATTTCTATTCTCTCCAAAAGTTTACTCTTATGATCAGTTTCTCTTTCTTACCTAGAAATTTAGTTGACTGGCTTTGCATTACAGGTCTTCTTTGTTTCCTGGTTCAACTTTTTCTAGATCTTTAAAATTAACAGTGTTTAATAGATCAAAACAGGTCCAGGGACACACTAATAAGGTGCATACCTGTTTCCAAGTTTCCTGGAGAGGGACAATAAAGATGCCCTTAAAAAAACCTCCTTTTAAAAATTTGCTTTGGAATTGCTAGAATGAACTTTCCTGTCATGCTAGCCGATGAATATTTTAATCAAACCTTTCCCCTCTGCCTTAAGAGGGAGTGTCTTTAACCTCTGCAGTGTGGTGCTGAAACAATGACCTTAGGAATCTCCCTTCTAGGCCAGTGAGAGCCACAATTTAGAGCCAGGCTCCACATTCCAAACTCATGAATCAGAGGCAGTCTCAGCCTTCCACAACCTCCCTTTTTCCAGGGAGGAAAACATCTCCAGGCCCCTATGCAACAGTGGCAGCTAGTCCTGCTCTGTAATGAGGATGATTTCCTCAAAGGTGGGAGATGGGAGCTGTTCCTTGCCTTGGGGATGATTTACTCACAGTTCTTTCTTTTGGCTTCATCCTGCTTCCTCCTGAATATGGGACAAAACCCTCTGCTCTGAAAACCTCTACATCAGTTTTTTGGGGGGGCAGTTTCTGCTTTTCTTTTTGCTATTTTTAGAGGAGAGGTGAGGCATGTTTGTTTCTACACTGCTGTCATCCCAGAAAACCCAGAGCTCAGGTTTAGAAATCACATCAGTCTAGATTTAATTCTGAGCACTCCCAATTATCAGCTTTTTAAATTTGACCAAGTCTTTCTCAATGTGAGAATCTAATCCCATACACAAAATGGAAATATCAATATCTCCCTTTTGATGATTATGTGAGAATCAGATAAGAGATTACACTTAGCAGGGTGACTGTTACAAAGAAACTGGTTATTTGTTATTTCTCTTTATATTCACATTGATTTTATCTCTTACAACTTATCAGAGGATTTCTACTTCACTGTGAAGCATTTTACTGGAGTGACCAATCACTCCTGGAAAGATTTCAGAATTATAATGACTTGTGAATCAATATTCAGTTGTGGAAAACTGGACTATTCTAATTTTTATATTTACCTAAATTCCTTCCAAAAATAAGATGAAAGGAAACAAGTTATATTTATGAGTTGAGATTATCCTTGCCAAAAACGTGGGTTGGTCCCATGTGAGCTCTTTTTTCTTTAAAGAAGATGACAACATGCAATAATGAGTTTAATCCAGGCAGGGCATCCTTCTAAGCACAATACATACATTAACACGAAGAACTTTGCAACAGTCCTATAAATTCGTTATTTGTAATCATACTTTGTGTACACATCTGGACAGTGATATAAAGAGACAGAGAAATTGCCCAAGTTCACATAGTTACTAAGTAGGAGGCAAGGATATTGTGTTCCAATGTACTTGCCTTTAAGAATGGCTCAGATTTTTAAATATTAGACAGCAATTGTCTAGCCTTCATGTATCTGCCCTCAAGGCATCCACAATGGAAGAGCAGCTTTGCATTGACCTAGATATTTTCCCTGTTTGTCCTCTTTATAATTCTTTGAGACAGGTATAATAAAGTTAGTTTTATAAATTCTGATTAATCCATACACCCAAACTACCATCACTAGAGCATCTTGTGCCATATGTCCCAACTCCAAGATCTGTGCCAAGCCACCAGCCATAGAGAAGCTGCTAATACAGCCCAGCTGAGTCTCATACCCACCATGATAACAGATCCTACAGCCACAAAAAGAAAGAACAGGATGAACTTGTTTGACTGCCATCTTAACTGAACCTCATAATTCTAATCCTCTGGGAACTGAAAGTTCAGAATACCATTAAGTAGTTGTAGTTTAGTACTACTGATTTAATATTTCCTTGAAATCATCTTTAAAAATGTTGGAAAGGACAGACTCTAAGGAAACCTGGACTGGAATACCATATAATAACCAGCTACAAATAACAAATACTGTTGGTTTTTAGTTTCCAAGCCATGTGGATATAAGATCCAAAGGACCAAAGGAAGGGTCTTTAGGCTGAACATAGAATTTCATAGGAAATGTCTTTAAAGGGCTGAATTCGAGGGTCTGAAACTCCAGAGAAACTTTTATTTGTTGTGGATTTCATGGTGCTGGCAATCCTAGTTC
The DNA here is from genome assembly GCA_026826555.1 of Tolypeutes matacus. Lineage (NCBI taxonomy): Eukaryota > Metazoa > Chordata > Mammalia > Cingulata > Chlamyphoridae > Tolypeutes > Tolypeutes matacus. The sequence continues at coordinate 18,609 of JAKSZT010018603.1, forward strand.
TTATGCCTTTAGATATGTTTCTGTTTGAGGGCTTTAAGTCAGTTTAGAATGAATCTCAAGTGACTTTTATAAGATACTTTATACAGTAACTAAAGAGCAAAATGGCAAATATGCTGGAAGGAGGCTGAGGGAAGAATGTACCAAAATGATTAGTTTTTTCCACATCAATTTCTATTGAAATGTGGAACTTTTCTGATAAAAAAATATAATTTCTGAGCTGGGATGGATATGACCCACATTCACAGGATTGTGAGGGCCTATAGAACAAAGAGAATCTCTGTCCAAAAACTAAGATTTTACTTATAAAGTTTATCAAAGAAATCATTTTTGAGTCACCAGGTAAGGGAAAGAATTACTTATGTAAGGTAAAAAAGGAATGAACTTTCAGAGCAGCAGACAGTGATGAGTCAGTGATTACAAATTTCATGCAACGTGTTCTCTACAAATAAGTTGACTTGTAATAGAATGAATCTGTTTATTCTCCAAACCATTGAGGGAGGTAGGTCAACCAGTGACTTTTTTATTGGCATTATGCTCTCAAGGTGACACTAGGATATTCAGTTTACAAGTAAGTTGCATTTCCCTCCGGCTTTCTGTTGTCACACAGCTTTATGAACAATGACCAGCATAATCAGTCTACTTATAAAAGAAATAATGAGATATTATGGAGTCAGACCCTAATAGAAAAGTAAAACTTCTATCAAATTATTTTGTTGAAAATAAAGGCAATATATTCTCTTCATAAAAAAGATAGGATCACAAAATTGATTTTTAAAAAAAGTTAAAAATTGTCTTTAATCCCATAATTCATACAAGCATTTAGTCTTCAGTGTACTTTTTAGAAATGTTTCCATGTAGATATGTTATTTTGTACAATTGAGATCATAATATATACGCCATTTTATATGCTGAATTTTCTAATCAGTATTATACTGAAATCACCTTTCCACATCAATTCTTCACACTACACCAAGAATAGAAAATATTAGACTTGATCAATAAATTGAAAAGCATTTTGGTATTTAAAGTACTCTTAATTTTGATGAATTTTAAGAATACCAATAAACTTATTAAGAGGCATTCAGAGTCAAGTACCCAAAAGACATTAATATACAGAATATTCCATATAGTTCAATGGGGTAATAAAAGATTTTTCAGAATTGATAGTCTTTTTTTTTTTTTTTTGGTGTTTATCATCATATGTTGTTTCTTCTTAAGATACTGAAGTTAATAGCAACCATGAATAAAATTGAGAAATTTATGACAGAAAAATTAAGAAGATCTGGATGGTGAAAGACAATATAAAGAAAGTTAGAGAGACACTAACTGGTTAGAGAAGAATTTAACAACATATATAAATTACTAAGGACTTGTGTCCAGCATATATTAACACCTTCTGGAAATCAGTACAAACAAGCACACATTCCTATGGAAAAATTGGCCAAGACAATTGAACAAATATTTCATAAAAGAAGCCAGTTAGTAAAAGAAAGATTCACAGAGGGAAATCTAAATTAAAACTAAAAGGTGATACAATTACTTATTTACATACAAGATTTACAAAATTTAAAAAGTTGACAACATGATGTGCAAAAATGATGTGAAGAAATACATACTGTCATACACTGACATTGGGATGACATAATGTTATAACTGTTTAAGAGTCATTTTGGTATTTTGTAACAAAGTGGAATATGTGCCTACAATATGACCCAATGCTTCTACCAACAACTTCCCCAGAGAAACCTGTGTACACAGTGATATATGCAAGAATAATGTTTACAGGGGAATTGTGGGAAGATGGAGGAGTAGAAAGCTCCAGGAATCAGTCCTTCCACCAGAACAACTAACTATTAAACAGGGAGGAACCAACTGAATCAACTATTTCAAAAGAATGGAGTGCAGTGGAACACTGTGCAGCAACCAGGGTAGAACTGGAGGAAGATGTGTCTACAGGTATCTCCCTTCTCTTTCAGGTGTCCTTGTTTCCAGCTGCTTGCTTCCATCATTTTACCTCTGTCTAATTCTAAAGAATTCCCATAATAGGATTAGGACCCACCCTGAAAAAGGTGAATCACATCTTAACTTATGATCCTACTCACCAAGATCCTACTTACAATGGGTTCACACACACAGGAATGGATTAACATGAAGGATATACTTTTATGGGGTAAATATAGCTTCAAATCATTATACTTCTCTTCCAATTTTTTGGGAGAGTTTGAAAAGGATTGGTCTTAAATTTCTTGAGATGCTTGGTAAAATTCCCCTGTGATGTAATATGGTCCTGGGCTTTTCTTTGTTGGGAAGTTTTCATTGACTCATCTCTTTACTAGTTATTGATTAGTTGACATTTTCTATATCTACTTGAGCCAATCTAGGTAGTTTGTGTTTTGTTAGGAATTTGTTCATTTCATCTAGTTTATCTAATATGTTGGTGTACAGTTTTTCACAGTATCCTCTTATAGTACTTATTTCAGTGGGGTAATAAAAAGAGACAGTAATAATATTCCTCTTTTCATTTCTAATTTTAGTTAGTTTTGTCCCATCTCATTTTTCTTTGTCAGTCTAGGTAAAGTTTGGTCAAATTTATTGATTTTTTTGGTTTATGATGTATACTGGGTTTTTTAATTTATTTTTTTAAAAAGATACTCAGGTTACATAAATGTTACACAAAAATTATAGGGATTTCCATATGCCCAATGTCCCCCCCTCCCACAACCCCCCACATAAACATCTTTCATTGGTGGGGCACATCACCTGCAATGGATATACACATCCTGGGTCTTTGCCACTAAGCATGGACCAATGTTCACATTGTAGACCACATTCTCTCCCACAGAGTTCTGCATGTTATATGCTGATGTAAAATGGCCTATATCTTCCACTGCAATGTCACTCAGGATAATTCCCAAGTCCCCAAAAAGCACCTGTATTACAATTGCTTTTCCCATTCCCTGCACCCAAAACATCCAGTGGCCACCAGTTCCACATTAATGTTGAAATTTTCTCCATTACTTGAATCACAATATGTCTATAACAGAATACCAATAAGCCCACTCTAGTTCATAGCTCTCCCATCAATCCTGAGGAGTCTGGGATGGTAATGTCCGATCTACCTTCTAGTGAGAGGGGGCTTATATTCCATGGATAAAATGGATGGGCTTATCCTGCCTGCACCTGCAGACTCTCTCCATTCCCTGTAGTGGCAGTTGTTCATCATCATCTCCTTGCCAGGTGTCCTGGGTGAGTTCATTGAGCTGTAGAGTAGAAGTTGCAGCTGCACTGAGATTCCAGGTCCAGCTGGCACATAGGCAGGTCCAAGACTCCAGTCTCTGGAAGTACACCCACAAACTCCAGCACCACCACATGTAGGTTTGAATAGATGGGACTGATGGACTGTGTGTAGGGAAGACATATTTGAGTCCAACACTGTCACTCTGAGGAGCACAGATTCCAAAGTAGGGCCCACTGATAAGGCGCAAAACTCTGGATCTATCAGCCCTGATATAGGACCTGGGTTTCTCCAGAGCCTTCAGGAGACTTTCTATTTGGGGAAATATCCACATTGGAAGCCTATGAGGTCCTACTGAGATGTGCATAAGCGTTACCTCTGGAATGACCTCCCGACTCACTTTGAAGTCTCACCCATATGAACTCATTTGTCTTTACAATTTCCCCCTTTTATTCAAGGTCTTTTTCCAGTCATATTGCCAGTTGGCACTACATAGTAATCCCTCGTTGCCAGGGAGACATCCCCAGGAGTCATGTCCCATGCTGGGAGGAAAGTAATGCATTCGTATGGTGATTTTGGCTCAGAGAAAGGCCACATTTGAGCAACAAGGAGGCTCTCAGGATGCAACCCTTAGGCACCCCATAATATTAGGCTAAGTTTCAGTTTCAAGAGCAAAGCCTCATAAGGCTAGTCATCAATAACAAGAGCCCATCAGTGGATCATCTTCCTTAGCCAGACACTGCCCCTGCACTTGGGGAACTGTTGCTGCTCCCTTGGATAATGTAGCAGAGCTCTCCAGGCTGAGTATTCAGTATTCGCTCATTTATTGAGTGATTCTCCATCCACTGTGACCATGCCCCATAAGCATTTGAACAATTTTATATACCTTTTATGTATGTTCAGGTGAACTTCCTCCCATGAAACCCCCATCCTTGACCCCCACCCCCACCAATGATCTTATCCCACCCGAGTTCTAACCCTTCTGTAATCCAAAGCTTCTTTAAAGATGAAGCCAATACAATAGCCACATACAATTAATAGGAAAATGTGATAATAATGATATTTAAATGTAAGAGATAAAATATCTGTAAACTTAAAAAAATATATAAATAAAATAAAATTAAAGGATTGGGATATTCAAAAAATGGGAAAAAGCAATTTAAAAAATATATTTTTTTGATATTTTCCCTTTTATCACTGCAATTTTGGGTGTCCAGTCTGTACCGTGGCACTTTCCACCAGTCACTCCCCAGTGTCTCAATATTTTTCACTTAATTTTCAGAGAAGTTTTAAGTCACAGCAAAGTCACACACAGAATCCAAGAGACTCTCATATACCCAACCTCTTCCCCCTTTCCTCACCCCATATAAAACCTTTTTGTATGTGGATGGTAGCATTGTTATAACTGCTATACAGATAGTGAAACATAGCTACTAAACATTGTTAATGGTTTACAGTATGGTTTACATTTTAGACCGTACAATTTTATACATTTTGATGGTATTAACCATGTCCAGTGTCCATCACTGTAAGGTAATGAAGAACATTACCACTGACAACTAAATACCCCCTGTTTGATCTATTCTGTTCCTACCTTCCCATCCCCCTGGGGCCCATGACTGCCCCTTGACTTGCCTCCTTGGATGACAAGATTCATAGTTGGATGCAACAAGAGGTCTTGACTCACTGGTTTGTCCTTCCCTATAAAGAAATGCCCTTGCTCATACGAGACAACCACCTGTCTGTTTCTGGACAAATCAGCCCTCCCAAAGATGGGAGTCCATCTCCTTCCTGCTCATGGTGTGCGTCTCCACACACTGATACAACACATTATGACAGGATGAACTCTCAGAAACTCCAGATGTGCCCTGTCCCAAATGCCCCCACAACCAACAACCTAAACTAGTAACACTTCCTTGTCATATTGCCATAAGGGCATGCCCACCTCTGCACTTTCAACCTCATACCCACAAATCCAAAGTGTCACCTTGTCCCTCTCCCATCTCTTCCCCCAGTATCCTGGGTATTCTAACCCACCCTTCCCAATCTTCCCAACTGTCAACCCTGCACCACCAAATGCAATAATATCACGACCCACCTGCCCTATCCCTTCAATACGCAAATACACTATATCACTTTGCCAAGATATGGATATCCAGTTCTGAAAGCAAAACTTGTTGAAGAGGCCATTCTCTCCCAACTGATTGGGCTTG
>JAKSZT010018654.1:0-15243 GCA_026826555.1 Tolypeutes matacus
GGTGTGCATATATCTGTTTGTGTCTTTGCTTTCATTTCTTCTGGGTATATACACAGCAGTGGAATTGCTGGATCATACGGAAGATCTATTGTTAGTTTTCTGAGGAACCGCCAAATTGTCCTCCACAGTGGCTGGGCCATACCGCCGTCCCACCAGCAGTGGATGAGGGTTGCTATTCCTCCAAATCCTCTCCAACATTTAGTGTCTCCTGTTTTTTTCATAGCTGCCATCCTGATGGGTGTAAGATGGTATCTCATTGTTTTAGTTTGCATTTTAGTTTGCATTTCCCTAATAGCAAGCAATGTTGAGCATTTTTTCATGTGTTTTTTAGCCATTTGTATTTCTTCCTTGGAGAAGTGTCTTTTCATGTCACTCGCCAATTTTTTAAATGGGTTGTTTGTCCTTTTATTTTCAAGGTGTAGGATTTCTTTATATATGCATATATATATATATATATATATATATATGGTTGCCAAATATTTTCTCCCATTGGGTAGGCTGCCTTTTTATTTTCTTAATAGCATCCTTTGAAGTGCAGAAGTTTTTAATTTTGATGAGATCCCATTTACCTATTTTTTCTCTAGCTGCTCGTGCTTTGGCTGTGAAGTTCATGAAACCATTTCCTATTACAAGCTCCTGTAGATGATTCCCTACGTTATCTTCCAAGGTCTTTATGGTTTTGGTTCTTATATTCAGATCTTTGATCCATCTTGAGTTGATTTTATTATAAGGTGTGAGATGGTATTCTTCCCTCATTCTTTTGGATATGGATATCCAGTTCTCCAAGTACCACTTGTTAAAGAGGCCATTCTCTCCCAGCTGAGTGGGCTTCGTGACCTTGTCAAATATCAGATGACTGTATATGCGAGGATCTATATCAGAACTCTCAATTTGGTTCCATTGGTCAGTAGATCTATCCTTGTGCCAATACTATGCAGTTTTAAGCACTGTAGTTTTGTAGTATGTTTTAAAGTCAGGTAATGTGACACCTACAACTTGATTTTTCTTTTTCAATACATCTTTGGCAATTCGGGGCCTCTTGCCTCTCCAAATATATTTTGTGGTTAGTTTTTCCAGTTCCTTAAAAAATACAATGTTGACTTTTATTGGGATTGCATTAAATCTGTAGATTATTTGAGTAGGAAAGACATCTTGATGAGGTTTGTCTTCCTATCCATGAACAGGGTTTATTCTTCCATTTATTTAAATCTTCTTTGATTTCCTTTAACAGTGTTGTTTAGTTTCCTGTATATAAGTCATTTGCATATTTAGTTAAATTTATTGCTAGGTATTTGATTCTTTTAGTTAGTATTGTATATGTTATTTTTTTCTTTATTTTCTCCTCAGATTGCTGGTTATTGGTGTAAGAAATGCTACTGATTTTTGAACATTGATCTTATAGCCTGTGACATTACTGAACCACTTTATAAGTTCTAGAAGCTTTGTTGTATATTTCCCAGGGCTTTCTATGTATAGGAACAGGTCATCTGAAAATAATGAAGTTTTAATTCCTTTTCCAATTTGGATGTCTTTGATATCTTAATTGTGCCTCAGTGCTCGAGCAAGCACTTCTAAGACAATAGGATTGGTGATAGTGGGCAGTGGGCATCCTTGTCCTGTTCCCAAACTCAGAGAGAAGGCTTTTAGGATTTCACCATTGAAAATGATGTTAGCTTCAGGTTTTTCATATATATCCTTTATCATGTTCAGAAAGTTTCCTGCTATTCCTATCTTTTGCAGTGTTTTTATCAGGAAAGGGTGTTGCATTTTGTTGAATGCTTTTTCTGCATCTATAGAGATGATCATGCGTCTTTTTTCTTTCAATCTGTTTATGTGGTGTATTACATTGATTGATTTTCTTATATTGAACCATCCTTGCATACCCGGGATGAAACTCACTTGGTCATGGTGTATACTTCTTTTGATATGGTGTTGAATGTGATTAGCAAGTATTTTGTTGAGAATTTTAGTGTGTAGGTTCACTAGAGAAATTGGTCTCTAATTTTCCTTTTTTGTTGCATCTTTGTATTAGGGAAATGTTGGCATCATAGAATGAGTTAGGCAATAATCCTTCTAGTTCTATTTTTTGGAAGAACATAAGCAGGATTGATGTTAGCTCTTTCCAGAATGTTTGATAAAATTCAGCTGTGAAGCTCTGTGGTCCTGGGATCTTCTTAGTTGGGAGGTTTTTGATGACTGATTCTGTCTGTTTACTTGTAATTGGATGTTGAATTAATCAATTTCTTCTTTCGTCAATGTAGGCTGTTTGTGAGTTTCTAGAAAGTTGTCCATTTCCTGTAAATTATCATTTCCATTGGCATATAATTTTTCAAGGTATCCTCTTCTGATGCTTTTTATTTCTGTGGGGTCGGTAGTGATATCTCCTTGCTCATTCCTTATTTTGTGTATTTGTATCTTTTTCTTTATTAATCTGGCTAAAGGTTTGTCAACTTTATTGAACTTTTCAAAGAACCAGCTTTTGTTTTGTTTATTTTTTTTCTGCTTTCTTATTCTCTATTTCATTTTGTTCTGCCCTAATCTTTGTAATTTCCCTCTTTCTACATCCTTTATGTGTAGTTTGTTGTTTTTCCAATTCCTCCAGGTGTGCAGTTAGGTCTTCAATTTTAGATCTTTCTTCTCTTTTAATAGATGTATTTATGGCTATGAACTTCCCTTTCAGGACAGCTTTGGTTGCATCCCAGAGATTTTCTTATGTTTTGTTGCCATTTTCATAAGTTTAAAGATAATTACTCATTTCTTTTGAGATATCCTCCTTGACCCACTGTTTCTCTAAGAGTGTGTTGTTTAAATTCCATATTTTTGTGCCTAATCTGTTTCTCTGACCCTTAGTGATTTCCAATTTCATTCCATTGTGGCCAGAGAAATTATTTTGCATAATCCCAATGTTTCTGAATTCATTGAGAGTTGTACTGTGGCCTAGCATGTAGTCTATCTTAGAGTATGATCCATGTGCAATTGAGAAGAATGTAAATCCTGCTGTATTTGGGTGCAGTGTTCTGGATATATCTATTAGATTCACATCCTCTAAGGTATTAGGCAGAGTGTTTGTTTTCTTATTGATTCTCTGTCTAGATGTTCTTTCTAATGGTGATAATGGTGTATTAAAATCCCCCACTATAATTGTAGAGGGATTCATTTCTCCACTTAGTTTTTCCAGAGGTTTCCTCATGTATTTTGAGGCACCCCAATTAGGTGCATAAATGTTTATGATTGTTCTCTCCTCTTGATAGATTACCCCCTTTACTAATATATACTGTCCATATTTGTCTCCTTAAATAATTTTACATTTAAAGTCTATTTTGTCTGATATTAGGATAGCTATTCCTTCCCTTTTTTATGGCTATTGTGTGCTTGTAAATTTTTTTTCCAGCCATTCACTTTCAGCCTCCTTGAATCCCTCGGTTGAAGGTGGGTTACTTGTAGACAGCATATAGATGGATCATATTTCTTTATCCATTCTGCCAATCTGTGTCTCTTGAGTGGTGAATTTATTCCATTAGCATTCAGTGTTAGTACTCACTATGAATTTCTTACATCAGCCATATTTTCTTTGGGTTAATGTATGTCATTTGTGCTTTTATTTCCTTTTTGTCTTTTTAGTTGTTCTTACACTCTCCTCCAACTCTCTTTCCCCTATTTTTTCCTTTCAACTTGTAGAACATCCTTTTCTATTTCTTAAAGTGTGGGTTTCTTATTGGCATACTCTCTTAATTTCTGTTTATCTGTGAATATTTTGAACACTCCATCATTTTTGAATGCCAGCTTTGCAGGATAGAGAATCTGTGGGTGGAAATTTTTTTCTTTTAGTATGTTGTCTATATCATACCACTGTCTTCTTGCCTCCATGGTTTCAGATGAGAAATCAGTACTTAATCTTATTGTGCTTCCCTTGCATGTGATTTTTCTCTTTTCTCTTGCTGCCTTGAGTATTTCTTCTTTGTCTTGAGCATTGGACATTTTGACAAGTATATATCTTGGAGTTGGCCTGTTGGGATTTATACTGTTTGAGGTGTGCTGTGCTTCCTGGACATGTACATACATCTCTCTCAAGAGGGTTGGGAAGTTTTCATCCATTATTTCCTTCAACACTCCGTCTATTACCTTTCCCTTCTCTACTCCTACTGGGATGCCTATAAGGCTTATGTTTGTGCATTTTGTGTTGTCCGTAAAATCCCTGAGTCCCTGCTGGATTTTTTCTATCTTTTAATCTTTCTGCTCTACTATCTTTTTGATTTCAGATTTGTTGTCTTCCACATCACTAACTCTTTCTTCTGCATGTTCAAATCTGCTCTTATGTGAATCCAACATCTTTATTTTATTGTGTGTAAAAATCAAATTTTTCACAATACAAACCAATATTTGTAAAATTATATATAAATATATATGCATATATGTGCATTTGCTTACATAAATGTTATTTTACATATAATTATATTTTAAAAGATGATTAGATTGCATAAAGGTTACACAAAATTTACAGGGATTCCCATGTGCCCCTCCCCCCCCCCACCTCCCATGACATCCCACATAAACATCTTTCTTTAGTGTGGCACATCACCTGCAATGTATATACACATCCTGGGCTTTGCCACTAAGCATGGACCATAGTTCACATTGTATACCACACTCTCTCCGACACAGTTCTGCATAGTATATGCTGATGTAAAATGGCCCGTATCTGTCATTGTAATGTCACTCAGGATAATTCCCAAGCCCTGATAAACCCCTGTATTACAACTGCTTTTCCCTTCTCTGACCTGAAAGCATCTAGTGGCCACTGGCTCCACTTCACTGTTATAATTTCTTCCATTGCTTGAATCACAATATGTCTACAACAGAATACCATTAAGTCTACTCTAGTCCATAACTCTTCCCCAGTGCTGAGGAGTCTGGGATGGTGATATCCACTCCACCTCCAAGTGAGAGGGGGCTTATATCCCATGGAGATGGTGGATTGGATTATCCTGTCTTCAGCTGCATGCTCTCTCCATTCCCTGGGATGACCATTGTCCATCATCGTCTCCTCACCAGGTGACTTGGGTGTGTCCATTCAGCTGTAGAGTAGGAGTTGCAGCTCCACCAAGATTCCAGGCACAGCTGGCACATGGGCAGGCCAGAGGCTCCAGTCTCTGGAATAATTACACCTACCAACTCCAGCATCACATATAGGTTTGAATAGAATTGACTGATGTACCATTTGCAAGGAGGACTTATTTGAGTCCAACTCTGTCACTCTCAGGAGCACAGATTCCAAAGTAGAGCCCACTGATATCCTCAGAAAACTAACAATAGATCTTCCCTATGATCCAGCAATTCCACTGCTGGTTATATACCCAGAAGAACTGAAAGCAAAGACATGAACAGAAATAAGCACACTTATGTTCATAGCAGCATTGTTCACAATTGCCAAAAGTTGTGATCAGCCCCAGTTACCATAAACAGATGAATAGATAAACAAAATATGGTACATCCATACAATGGAATATTACTCAGCTGTAAGAAGGAATGAAGTGCTAACACACAGAATAACATGGACGAATCTTGAAGACCTTATGTTGAATGAAGCAAGCTACGCATTGAATTATGAACAATATATGACCTCACTGATTTGAATTGAGGAAAATGAGCAGTCCAACACCTTTAAGATTTCTTGAATTGTGCCATTGGTCACCATCATATCCGTTATCTTTTCTGTTTTCTTCAATATGTTCTCTTAGTGTCTTCTTAATATCCTTAATCTCTTTCTTCACTTCATTAATTTAGTCCATGATATTTGTTTGGAAAGCTTTGATTAGTTGTTCAATGTTCTGCATCTCTTCCTGGTTTTTAGTATGGTCATTGGACTGGTCCATATCTTCCTGTTTCTTAGTGTGGTTTGTAATTTTTTGTTGCCCTCTAGTCATCATTTTATCTTGATCGGTTTATTCAGTTGATTAGCTTCTCTCTCTGCTCTAGAGTTTTAGTTAGCTGGTGGCATTGTGTGTTAAGTTTTCTTTTTGACACTTTATTCTTCTTATTTTATTTCCTTGCTTCTTTCTATGTTCCCTTGAAGGCAAAAGATTAGGGCCAGAGTAATTGAAAGATGTGAGAAAGGAAAAAAGTTAATAGTAATATTGATAAAAGTTAGAAGAGGGGCCATATAAGACTTAGTAAAATGAATATTTAACTCATGTAGGCAGTGTAGAGTAATAGGGAAAAAATGGAGTACCTATAATGGACTGGGAAACCAAATAGAGGAAAAAATATATAATAATTTAGAAGGCCAGAATGATAAAGAGAGAGAGAAAGAGTAAAGAACGGGCTGAAAGGAAAACGTTAATAATAATAAATGGAGAAAACAGAATAGGTAGCATAGAAATTGACATCCTTGAAGCTGTGGGCTAATAAAAAATGTGGTATGTAAGAACCAAAACAGAATCCAGAAAGCAGATGGATGAAGGAAGGAAAAGATATAGCGTTGGGAGACAAAATCATTATTGACAGAAAATCAGAAATCACAGGAGAAGAAGCACAACAAAGAAGAGACAAGCTAGCAGTACAAATATTTCCTGAGCAATCCACTTCGCCATCCAGCTCCCTCCAGATTTATGTCCTCAAGGTTCTCACTCTGTGCAACCCCAGCTCAGACCACTCAATCAGGAACCTGTCCCCAACTAGCCCTCCTCTGTGAGTGCATTAGTGAGTGCTCTCCTAAACCAGTATCATCTTACCCCTCTCCTTCACTGGTATTTTAATTCTTTCTATTTTAAGCTCTGAGCTTAATCTTCAGGTTGTCTGCTGTCTGGCTCCAGGAGATGATAGTCTCATTGTATACTGCCAAGGAAGTCCTCTGGCTTTTACACTCATCATTAAATTAGTGTTTAATCACATTTGGTCTTTTATTGTCTTTATTGTCAAGGCATTGATAGTAACAACGAAAGCTATTCCATTGCCCTTAAATGAATACTTCCCTGACCTTTGAGATGCCTTAAATATTGCACCCTTTTGTCTATCCTCTTCCAGTACTCCAGGGGTGATGGTTTTATGCAATTGCACTACTACTGGGCCAGGGACTCTCAGTTCTGGACCTACCACTAGTGAGAAGGGCCTCATTCCCAGCCAGTCACAGAGACTCAGCTCTAAGATCATATTTTAGAGTCACTTTCATAAAAAGATCCCATTTCTTTACTAACTTTGTAAAGAGTCCTTGGTCTCTCATACTCTGATGTCTGACTGTTGGGGGTTATTGGGGAGGGCTTTCAGGAAGGGTCAGTGAGAAAACCAGAATGGGGGAAAAGTTCAATTGCAGGTCACTTGTGACAATGGACTCAGTTGATCCCATAGGAAGTGTGATGATTAAGTTTCATATATCAACTTGACTAAGTTATAGTGCCCATTTATTTCGTTAAGAAAGCATTGGCCTGACTGGTTTTGTGAGTTTATTTTTTAGATTTATACCATTAATCAGGTTATTGCATCTATAGCTGGTTTTATCTGCAATCAACAAAGCAAAATGCCTTCAGGAATGTGGGAAATCTCATCCATTCAGTTGAAGGCCTTAAAAGTAGAAGTGATGATTTCAAAGCCAGGGAGAAGAATTTCTATGTCTACTTCAGCCACCAGATTCTCCTGGGGGATTCAACATTACCTTCATCAGAGTTTTCTCCTCTTGGTTCTTTTTCTCTGGAGAACACTGACTAATACAAGGAGATCTGGAGCTGGCATAACCAATCAAAGATGACCTGTATTGAGAAAGAGTGATGTGCTTTCTACCTTTACATCACCTGGTTACTAGATGTAGGCAGTCCAAGGGGAATGGGGGTGTAATTTTGGGCCCCTTTTACCCAAAATACCTAGTGGCCACAAAGAGTCATCCCAACCTCTAGCATGGCTCACTTTCAACCCCCCAAGGCAATTACTGTGGAGGGAATCAACTGTGAGCTGATACATCCAGAATCTTGTGGAATGAGTGCATTGATCAAGAATCCACTGCAGATAGCTTGTCCAGGGGTAACTGGAACTGATAGCCCAAAACATGAGATTTTCAGAGTGAAAAATGGAACTGTCCAAATCAAACCAGGATGTTTGTTACCTTGGAAAATCTGACCTTAACACACTATAGGGAGTTACAAATTACCCAAGTACAATTTTATTGGTAATGTTGAATATAAATCAGTGCAATATGTATCCCTAGTTAAGATGCTGGGCCACTGGGTGAGTGTTCAAAGAACTTAAATGTTCTAAAGGTTACTAGAATATTTTTACTCTTCAGCAGGGGAGTGGGAATAGTAACATCTTTTAAATCATGGTCCTGGCAAAAACAAAAGTAGAACAAGATCAAATAAGACCACTGCAAATAAAGTGTCATATCAGGTATCAAATATCATACACACCATGTCAACTAGCAAGAGCAGCAGAATCACCTGGGAACCTTAGCAAATATAAAGTCCCATTAGCAGAAATGCTGATTTGGATATGCCTGGGTGGGGGCAGGAGACCACTGGGAGCTGGCTTTTTGACATGGTCCATAAGACATTCTTATGCAAGTGACATCAGACCATACTATGGAAGACACTGTACTGTTTCTGTCATCCACTTTTTCTTTTAATCCATTAAATATCACCAATTATGTATTTGAATTTCTAGCCATCATGATTACCTGGTAAAATACAGAAAACAGTTTGAGTTTCTTATAAGAAATGATTTTTTTTAAAACTATGTCCCGTGAGAACATACAATAATATAAAAAAAATTTAAATCATATTATAATTTTATCAACTACTCTAATAATGTTATTAAGCCATTGTTTATCTGAAGTTCAAATTTAACTGGGCATCCTGTATTTTTACTTGCTAAATTTAGAAATCTTGCTATCAAGGGAATTTTCAATCATATGGAAAAATAGAAAGAATAGCAGAATAAACCCATATGTCACCATCACCCTTTTTGGAGAATTATCAACATTTTGAACCAATAGCCTTCAATTTAAATCTTTTGCCTATCATGCTACATACTGTGGGAGAAATAGAAAAAAAAATTGTATTTTTCCCTTAGTTATCTTATCACCACCTTTGGGGAATAAGGTAAGCATTCATGAAACAGCTAGTACAGAATTATATGCCAAAGTCTATGATGCTGACTGCATGTTTTACAGGAGTTCCCAGAGGGGAGAGTCAGTTTTGACTGGGATGATCTTGGATGAGTTGAGGCAGAAGTGGAAATTGTATTAGGTCTGGTAAAATCTATATGACAAAAGAAGAAATGATCAGGCTTTCCAGAGAGAATAAACATCATATCTAGATTTGATTCATTCTGGATCTATAAAAGTCTCTCCATTTGACAGCACTCACTACTTATGCTTCACATTGCAATCCTCAGGGCTTAGAGCAGTTTTCCTCATCCTACCAGTATACATCAAGCATGGCTATAAATTGTATAATCAGGACAGGTGAACTCTAGAACTAGTAGGTCTGATGGCTTTTCAACCTTCTTGTTGTGACTCAATTAATCTCTAGAATATGCTTCTTATGATATCATTGGAACACTAAATATTTCCTTGATTAAAAGTAGTCCTGGAGTGAAATATAATTGATAAAAGGAAAATTTTTTCTATTCAGTTAGCCCCCTTAATCCAATGTTCATGAAAAGGCATGGGTACTTGAATCTACATGTGCATGTCAAATGATTAAGAAAAATAAAGGATTATGAATACCTCAATGCTTAAATTGCATTGAACATTTAAAATGGTCTATTTTTCCAAGTGAGTGACAGTAACACAAAATATAGAGTATTATGCATTCACTTTTTCATTCCTCTCACTTATAATTGCATCTTGATGTACTAAGGATACAAACTTGTAAAAGTATCTCTTTCACATATCATATGGATACAGATCAAGAAATATCAAATGAACTGTATATCCCCAGATGACTCCTCATGCTCCCTTCTAGTCATCTCTCCCCACTCTTAAAGATAACAATTATCCTGACTTATATACATAGAATTGTTTCATCTGTTTTTGTACTTTATATATATAGTGTCTTGCAGTGTGCACCCAAGTACTAATAATTTTTAAATAATGCTTTTTATTGCTCATTTAATATACACTGAACATTAAAATTGGGAAATACATTTTAATTTTTAATTATTTTTTAGTTTGTACATATGTTTCTATGCAATTTATTTGATCAAGTTTATAAGCTGTTTAGAGGTTATACATAAAAAGAAAAGTTCCCATTACTTTGTGAGATTTCTATTAATCATTTTATTCTGACAATTTTATTATTTTTATTTATCCACTTCCCCAAAACTTAATTCTTAGACTTCTCCAGGTGCCTTACAATTTTTACCACCTCTACAGTAAGAATAGAAATATAAGAATAAGATGCATGTGGTCTGTTTTCCAGCTGCTGTGATTACTGGGAGCTGGTGACCATTAGGTAAATAGCTGTGGTTGCCACCTCTGCCCCTGTACAAACAGCTGTCATCTTTCAGAGCCATATTCTGCTCTCAAAAATGGTTTTACATCCAAGACTAGATATGAGGAGCCAAAGTTTTATTGTTTACACTCACCCCATTATGAGCATAAGTCCAATTTAAAAAGAGATCATCCACCTCATAAACTCCAAGTAAGTACAGTAATCACTATCCCTGACAAGACACCATGAGGATTAGTGGTTTAACTACCAGGATTACTCAAAGGTAACTGCCACTTATGTATAAAGACCATAAAATCTGTAAACTGTGCCCTGAACAAGATTCAACATTGTGTTGAAATAGACTTTTCTTCTTTTTAAAGAGGCTTTAGATTACATAAATGTTTCAATAAAAAATAAGGGATTCCCCCACACTTCACCCCTTCCTTAATCATACTTTCCTCCATTAACAATATCTTTCACTAGTGTGGTATATTTGTTACAACTGATGAACACATATTGAAGCACAGCTACTAACCATGGTTTATAGTTTACATTATGGTTTGCACCTCAATCAAACAATTTTATAGGTTTTGACAAAATGTATAATGGCCTGTATCTGTCATTACAGCATCCTGCAGAACAATTCCAATGTCCAAAAAAAAGCCTCATGTTAACACCTATTCTTCCTTCTCCCTCCCATCAGAACTTCTGGTGATCACTGTCTTTGTATCAAAATTACAACTTCTTCCACTACTAGAATAATAAGTCTACTTTAGTCCATAGTTGCATTCACCCCTTATGTGTATTCATTCCTCAATCTTGAGGATTTGGAGATGGTGATGCCCACACTGCTTCTGACTCAGATGGCACTTAGATCTCACTGGCAGATGGATGGAACTGTCCTGCTTTAAGTTGTAGATACATTCTGTTTTGGGGGGGATGGGCATTGTCCATCATCATCCTTTGGTTACTAATCCTGGGTGAGTCCAATGAACTGGAGAGTAGGTGTTGGATGCAACTCTGCTTAGCTTCAGGGCTCAACTGATACATGAATAGCCAGAATATTTAAGTCTCTGGAACATATAATTAACAGGTATAGTGCTAATTATAGGTTCAAATAAAAGGGGAAGAAAAACCATGTATAGGAAAATTATAAATGAGTCTAACTCTGATAAGATATCATATATTCCAAGGTAAGGCCCACCAATGGGGTGCTGATTTCCTGAAGTTGTTTCCCAGCCTATAGCTCTAGATGTCTCTAGAGCCCTCAGGAGCCACCCCTATTTCAGGCATTGTTTACTGTGGCACTCAGTGAGATCCTCCTGAGACGTGCATAAGTGCAATTTCTGGAATGATCTCCTGACTCACTTTGAAATCTCTGGAGATAGATTTTTGAAATATAAAGTACAAAATGCATATGTACTCAGGCCAGAGTCTTGAGATGCAACTTTTTCTTATGATACAATTATTCATTGCTCTTCAGGATGAAGAGCTCATTTATTTCCCTTTCTCTGCATCTTTGCAAGGTCATCATCCTTTTCACTGGAACCCTTTTGGATGAGTCAGATCATATGGGCAGGAAGGAGTAGTACTCTATTTAAATGTAACATCCTAGGTAGTATCTCACCTTTGGCTTCCTCTGCCTCTAGTTTTTCTTATTTCAGGAAGTGCTCCAATGAATTGCATCCTTGCCTTTATCTTCAGCTCCATGGCATAAATAGCCAAAATTAACTGACAAGGCTGGATGAGTTTTAGATATCATGCATACCATACAGAGTTCCACACGCAACCCCACAAAAAAAAAAACATATATTTTTGTGACACATTTGCTAAAAGAGATGAAAAACATCATCATAATATTACTGCTATCTACAGTTCATAGGATATATTTGGTGTATTTTCCCCACAAACCACACTATTATTAACTTGATCCACTTTGAGTCAATTTTTATATAAGTTGTAAGATAAGAGTCCTCTTTCTTTCTTTTATCTATGAATATCCAGTTCTCCCAGCACCATTTGTTGAATATACTGCACTGGACCTAGCTGGGTTGGTTTGACACACTTGTCATTAATCACTTGACTAGATGTGAGGGTCTATTTCTGAATTGTGAATTTGATTCCACTGGTCAATATGTCTGTCTTTATACCAGTGCTATGCTTTTCTAAATACTGTCACAAAGTAATAAGTTTTAAAGTTAGGAAGTGAGAGTCCTCCAACTTCATTCTTCAATTTAAAGATATTTTTAGCTCTTCAGGACCTTACAAATAAATTTGGTAATAGACTTTTTCATTTTTGCAAAAAAGGCTGTTAGAAGTTTTATTGCAATTGTGTTGAATCTGTAAATCAGTCTGGGTAGAATTGACTTTTTAAATCATTTTTTAATCTTATATTTTTATAGATATACCAGAGATTGAATCTGGGACTTCATACATGGGAGGCTGTTGCTCACCCACTGAAGTATATCTGCTCCCTAGAATTGACATCTTAGTGATATTTAGTCTTCCAATATATGAACATGGAATGTCCCTCCATTTATTTAGGTCTTTTTTTGTTTGTTTGTTTCTTTTAGCAATGTTTGGTAGTTTTCAGAATACAAGTCCCTTATGTTCTTTGTTAATTATTCCTAAATATTTTATTCTTTTAGTTGCTATTGTAAATGCATTTTTTTCCAACTTCCTCCTCTTATTGCTCAGTAGTGTAAAGAAATGCTACTGAATTTTCTGTATTAATCTTGTATCCCACCACTTTGCTGAAGTCGTCTTTAATTCTAGTAGCTTTATTGTGGGGTTTGTGTGTATGTGTGTGTGTGGTACTTCTACATATAGGATCATATCATCAGTGAATACTGGTGATATGAAGAAGTTTTACTTCTTCCTTTCCTATTTGGGTGCCTTTTATTTCTTTTCCTTGCCTAATTATTCTAGCACAATATTGAATAACAGTCCAGACAGTGGGCATCCTTGTCTTGTTCCTGATCTCAACAGGAATATATTCAGTCTTTCACCATTGAGTAAAATGTTACTTGTAGTTTTCATATATGCACTTTATCATGTTTAGAAAGTTTCCTTCTAAACCTACCTTTCAGATAACCTTTTATCATGAAAGTATGTTGTATTTTGCCAAATGTGTTTTCTAAAGCAATTGAGATGATTATGTGCTTTTTCTTCTTCAATATATTAAAGTGGTTTATTACACTAATTGATATCTTATGTTAAAACAACCTTAGATACCAGGAATAAAACCCACTTGGTTGTGTGTTGTTCTCTTAATATGCTTTTGGATTCAGTTAGCAAGTATGTTAGTGCAGATTTTTGCACCTATATTCATTAAAGGAATTGGTCTGTAATTTTTTTTTCTAGTATCTTTATCTGGCTTTGATATTGGGGTGATTTGGCTTCGTAGAATGAGTTTGATAGTGTTCTTTTCTGTTCAATTTTTTGGAAGAGTTTGAGCAAGATTGGTATTAGATCTTTGAATGATGAGTTAGAATTCTTCTGTGAAACTATTTGTTCCTGGGCTCTTAATTTTGGGCTGGTTTCTGATGATTGTTTCAGTCTCTTCACTTGTGATTAGTTTGTTGAGGTCTTCTATCTCTTCTAAGGTCAGTGTAGGTTTTTTGTGTGTTTCTAGAAATTTTTCCATTTCTTTTGTAATTATTTTATGAATATGCACTTGATTGATAGCAAGCTCTAGTTTTTGTTACAAAGAAACCATTCTGATTCATCTCCATATTCTTTGAGTTTTTCTTCTATGTTGTCTAGTTTACTGATACAGTTGTTCATAGTATCCTCTTATGATATCTTTTATTTCCCCAGGTTCAGTGGTAATGCCCCCTCTCATTTCTGATTTATTTTCATCTTCTATATGTTTTCTTTGTTATTCTAGCTGTTTGTCAATTTTGTTGGTCTTCTTAAAGAACCATTTTTTTTGTTGTTGTTGATTCTATTTTTTTTTTCTCAATTTCATTTATTTCTATTCTAATCTTTACTGTTTCTTTCCTTCTGCTTGCTTTGGGTTCATTTACTTTTCTTTTCCAAGTGCTTCCAGGTGTGCAGTTAAGTCTTTGATTTTAGCTGTTTCTTCTTTTTGAATATAAGCATTGAGGGTGATAAATGTCTCTCTCAGCACTGACTTTGTTTTATCCCATAGTATTTTTTAAAAAACAAATTAATTTTATTGATACATATTAATAAAGTAAAAATCTACTAAACAGTACAGTCAGTGGTAATAAGTGTAATCAAATATTTGTGCATTCATCCCTCCAATCATCTTTAGAGCACTTTCATTATTCCTGTTACAATAAACAAAAAACAAACAAAACTCATCACCTCACAATCTATCCATGCTTCCTCTGCCTTACATAGCTGCTATTCTTTTTCCTTCTGTCTAATATATTTGCATTTATATTTTGTAAAAGGCATCTTATACATGCAATTTCACCCTTATTCATGTTTTACATGAGGTTTTACTATCATATAGAGTACTATGTTACAGTTTTTTGTCTTCTTTCTAGTAAAATATGGGACTTTAGACTTTCCCTTTCAACCAGTCACACCCATACAATAGAACTGCTGGTTTTGATATGTTGTGTTTTCATTTATATTCATTTTGAGATATTTACTAATATCTCTTGCAATTTTTTCTTTGGCCCACTGACTATTTAACAGTAAGTTGTTTAATTTCCATATATTTGTGAATTTTCCCTCTTCCACCTGTTATTGATTTCCAGCTTCATTCCATATGATCAGAAAAGGTGTTTTGTATAATTTCAAATTTTCTTTCTTTCTTTCTTTCTTTCTTTCTTTCTTTCTTTCTTTCTTT